>CABHPP010000277.1:0-33024 GCA_902168425.1 Peromyscus attwateri | reverse complement strand
AGAAAGAAAGAAAGAAAGAAAGAAAGAAAGAAAGAAAGAAAGAAGGAAGGAAGGAGAGAGAGAGAGAGAGAGAGAGAGAGAGAGAGAGAGAGAGAGAGAGAGATATGTTGGAGAACTTAGGAACCCCTTTGCTTTGGTACTCATGTGGCTGCAGATGGATAGAAATTTATGAACGGAACTTTTTCTAGTTTCTAGAATCTCCTTGAAGTCTTAGAGTCTAGATATAGTGAATTATATGCTGAAAATTTATGAACTATCGGGTTTTTTTCCAAGTATTAGATACTAAAACAGAATACTAGATCAGAATTATTAATTCTGATTTTACTGTGTGTTTAAGGAGGGAGTCTGGCAGGATAAATTTGACCCTAACTTTGGGAGATACTCTGATTACCTCTGACTGGAATAGTATACTAGAAATTGTTTTGAAGAAAAGACACCTATTTATGGTTTTCACTGGAAGAAATATGTAAAGTGTCTAGCTAACTGGAAAATATTGAATAATGGAACCTATTCATTTGACAGATACCTGACTGCCCATGTAACACATTGTACTAGCACCAGGGATAGATGAGAATTGGGATAAATACAATTCCACCGTCATGGAGTATCATGGAAGAAATATATGTGTGTGTGTGTGTGTGTGTGTACACATATATATATACACATATATATGTGTATATATATGTTATATAAAGTAAGCAATAGAATAAGAAAATTAGTAATTATGTCAACTGCTATGAGGAAAGAGGACTGTCCATTCACAGTCCTCTATGTTGGTATCTGCAAACTGATGAGTCAGTGGACTAAATTCACAAATTTCTTTCTTCTGCCCCTGTATTTAATATAATGCAATGTGTTGGTCTGTTGGTGGTTGATAATGAACAAGTTCTGACAGTGGAACATCTTGGAATCATAAAGTAGAGAGAAGCCAGTGTCCTCCGTTCTACTTGTAGTCATGAAAACAATTGTTTTATGAGGAAAACTCTAGGCTTTCAAATGGCATGTATCTGGAAAATGCAGATGCCAAGTATTCTCAGCTGTCCCATATGCTTTTGGTGGAAATGAATCTTACTAAGAGGTAAAAAAAAATGGTAACAAAGGGTTATTGATCGTGTTTTAACTAATGATTGATTTGAAGAATTTTTAAATTTCCCTTCTGACTGCCTCAATAATCCATTGTTCCATAAAGTTCACTTGGTATTCCATGTCCTTGGGTAATTTTTAAAATTTCTCTTGCTATTGATGTATAGTTTCATTCCTCTCTAATCAGAAATTATGCAGGATATCATTTCAAATCTTAAACATGTTAAACTTTCTTTTTTGACTCAATATATGGTCTATTAATGTTTACAAATTCTTATTTATAGTTTGAGAATTGCATACATGCATGTAGTGTGTTTTAATCAAATCCATCCCCTTTCCCTCCCTTCCAGTTACTCCCTTCCCCCCACCACTTTCACCTCCACTTTCCCTCCCTTCCAATTACTCCCTTCCCCCCACCACTTTCACCTCCAAACTCTGTGTACTTAAAAAAAAAAAGACCTCACTGAGTCCACATAGCATTGCCTATATGTGCATGGGTATAGAGAGACCCATACATCTTTTAGATAAAGAGTAGCCTCTCTGGGCATCCATCATTGGAGAAAACAGATTCACCCTCTCCCAGCAGCCATCAGTCACCAATAGTTGTGATTTCATGATCATTTCCTGACTCTGATGGAATTTTGTCTGGCTTGAACCTGCAGCTCTTGTGCCCGCAGTCACAGCCACTGTGGGTTCATGTGTGCAATAGTCCTGCCATGGGAGGCAAACACACTGTTTTGCTGCAGACATCCACTACCTCTGGCTCTTACAATCTTTCTGCCCCCTCTAAGATGGTCTCTGAGCCTTGAGGGGAGGAGGTATGATATAGATGTGTCATTTAGAGATGAACAGTCCACAATTTTTTATTCTCTGTATTTGAGGATACAGTTGTAGGACTCTGTATAATTTGATACAGAGTATGAGTATAAATACAGAGTATCTAGTATAAAAAGAAGCTTCTCTGATGAGGATTGGGAAATGCATTAATTTATAAAGATAAGAATTTATGAAACAGTTTATCGCTATGCCCATTTAGCAGAATAATAGTATTAGGTTTGCCCCCAAGGACCTATAACTTAGAAAGCCATGAGACTTTTACCAGCTAATGGTATCAGGCATTAGTTCCATCTTGTGTAACGAGCCTTAAGTCCAGTCTGAAAGTTAGTCACATACTTCTACAACATTTATGTCACTATTATACCAATGGGCATATCTTGCCAGGCCAGTTTTTATTATAGCTCCTAGGGTTAGCAGTGGGGTGTGACTGTTGGCCATTTTTCTCCCCCTGTAGCATCCATAGAACTAACTTTCTTTTTTTTTTTTTAAAGATTTATTTATTATGTATACAGTATTCTGCCTGCATGTATCCCTGCAGGCCAGAAGAGGGCGCCAGATCTCATTACAGATGGTTGTGGGCCTCCATGTGGTTGCTGGGAATTGAACTCAGGACCTTTGGAAGAGCAAGCAGCGCTCTTAACCTCTGAGCCATCTCTCCAGCCCCCATAGCACTTTCTATCCCTATGAAAGTTAGCTAGTGGAGGGGAAGGTTCCAGGTCTGTACCAGCTTGATTTCTCCATCTTCTGTGATTCAGGACCATGGTCTTACCATCAGTTCTGAAGGGTAACCAAGAGCAATAACAACAGCCTGTAATCTTTGGGGGTGTTCTGTGGGATCTCATTGATCAAAAACACAAAAAGAGGTCCCTGGCATTGGGCTGTTTATTTGGTGATCTATCATGTCTGGATGTCTGGAGGAGGCATTGTTGCCCCCCCACACACACACCCACACACACACTTCTGCCCATGCCAGTATAGGGCACCACACTTGAACTACTTTTGTATGTATGTATGTACATGTTTTAGGAAGGTTCTACAGTAGCGAGTTTCTATACAACAGTTTCAAAAGTTATTAGTGTTAGTTTTCACTGCCCATACCACTCCTCTACCCTGTCCTCCCGTCCCCCAGCCCATTTAATCCTGTTCCATTATTTCTCATTTCTCCTTTACAACACTGTATTCTATTGCCATTCCATTTGCAAGATTTCCCCGTCTCATACAACCCCTTACTACACACACCTACAGACCACATACACAACACACACACACACACACACACACACACACACACACACACACACAATGCTAACATCCACATATGAGAGAAAACACGCATCTTTGTTTTTCTACATCTGGGCTGCTTCACTCAGGATGGTTGTTTCCAGATCTGTCCATTTACCTGTGAATCTCATAATTTCGTTTTTTTCTGAACAGTTGGATAACATTCCAGTCTATAAATGTATCACATTTTCATTATCCATTCTTCAGCTGATGGCCATCGAGGTGTTTCTGTCATCTTGGCTATGAGAACAGCAAGGAACATGAATGAACAAGTATCTCTGTGTAAGATACAGAGCCTGTTGGGTATATGCTCGAGTGATATAACTAGATCGTGTGGCAGATCTGACTTTTGGAGGAGTCTCCTCCTTGATTTCCACAGAGGCTATCCCGGTGAGCACTCTCATGGACTGTGAATAAGTGTTCCCCTTTCCCCACATCTGTGCTGAAACTTGCTGTCATTTGTTTTGTTGTGTTGTTTTATCCTAGCTTTCCTTATTGGAGTAAGAGGAATATTGGGATTTTCCCAGGGGCCTGCCCTGAGAGGATTTCTCCCAGGGTCCTGGGGCAGACACTATGGCCGGCGTGTGGGGTATTCTGAGGGAAAAGAATCTCTGCACACCATGTTCTTTTGTCCGATTACTTTATTCCTCTGAGATTAAATTCTATTTACACAGCTTTATTTCTATTCTTATAAATTGCTCCTCTCTGTCCCTTCTTTTCCTGTCTTCTCATAGTCCTTACTTGGCTCTTATGCTTTCAACCTCATCTTCGTCCTCAGTTTCTCCATCCATGCTCTCTTCTTCCTTTCCTGCTCTCCTGACCTGACCCGACCCAGTCCTTACTCTCTACAAAAACTCTGCCTTGTTTCTTTCTCTCTGGCCATGCCACTCAGACCAAGAAAACTGTCCCAGTCTTTACTACATGTGGTTATGGAAAAAAAGAAAAAAAAAAGAAAAAACAAAAACTCTTGTTCTGAGTCAATTGCTCTGAAATGCCATTTGACCTGTCTGGGGAAGGAAGGTTTGAGCTTCATTTGCACAAGAAACAGTGCTAAGCATCTACAATCTGCCTGACCCCTAACAGGCGTTGACTAGTTAATACTAGGGTATTAACTAGTTCAGATCAGCAGTAGGTCTGAGAAGCTTATACTGTTTGCTGTTGTGGCCTAGTAGTATATGAGTGTGCACAAGAAATTCATGGCAGAAGACAGCTGATATATTAAAAAACAAATAACACCAAATATTCCTTGATATATGGTTTCCTCTAGAAGGATTCCTTGACCATCAAGGTATAGCTTTATCATATTTGGATCTCTGTTTCATATTCGTGTGGCTTGCAGCAGAGGAATTCTCAAAGTAGCTTTTTTAAATTAAAAATATATTTATTTTTATGTGTATGAATATTTTGCCTGCCTATATTACATATAGACACCATGTGCAGACCAGGTGCCGATGGAGTTCAGAAGACAACATCGGATCTTATGGAACTGGAGGTACAGACCATTGTGAACAATCATGTGGGTGCTGGGAATTGAACCCAGGTCCTCTGGAAGAGCAAGTGCTCTTAACCACTGAACCATCTCTCCAGTCCCTCAAAGTAGTTTTAATTTGTGTTTTCCTGAAAGACAAGAATGATGAACATTAAAAAAAAATGTTTTCCATTCATTTGTACTTTGAGAACTCTCAAAAGCTCCATGCCATAATTCTAAATTTTATTGTGTTCTTTTTGTTTGTTTGTTTGCTTTTTTTTTTTTTTTTTGGTGGGGGGGGGGAGACTTTGTTGTTGCTCTTTCTATGGTCTATATACTAACCCTCTGTAAGATACATAGCTGGTAAAGGGTTTTCCCCACTATTCTATAGGCTACCTTTTCAATGGGATGATGGTATCTTTTGCTGTACAAAATCATTTAGTCTCATGTAGTTTCATTTGTCAGATGTTGCTCTTAATGCCTGTACTGGCATCCTATTCAGAAATCCCTTTCCTGTTCAAGCATATTCCCTACTTTCTCATCTGTCAGATTCAGGGTACCAGGTCCTTAATTCAGTTGCTGTTGACTTTTGCACAGGATGAGAAGTAAAGATCTAGTTTACTACTTCTACATGCAGCTATCCAGGTTGACCAGCCCTGTTTGTTGAAGATGCTGTCTTTTCTCAACTGTTTATTTTGGCCTTTTTGTCAAAAATCACTTGTCTGTAGGTGTGTAAACATATATCTGGGTCCTTAATGCTACTGCATTGATCAGTGTCTCTAAAAGTCATAGAGATTATTAATATTGAGAATCACTGTTGAACACTGTTCATTGATTCCTGTTATTTTGCTATTGTAATGGGGTTTTCTTAGAGTGGGCATACATTCCTTAAATCTGCATGAGTCTGTACCAGGTCCTCTGTGCTTATGACTTTCAGTTTAGTGTTTTTATGGCATTTCTGAGTGTGAACAAGTGAGCCTCTGACTCTTGTGCCTTGTCTTGGGCTCTTTTCCTTCTGTTGGTCTTTATCTGACTTTGATGTCATAGTTTTTTGTTTTATCATATTATATTTTCTTTTGTTTTATGTATATTTTTTAAATGTATTAATTAATGAATGTAAATATAGCCACTATGGTAAAGGTAAAAGGAACTGTCATTATACCTTCTGGGAGAGTGAAAATCAGTTTTCTCCAATAGAATGACACTGATATATCAACCACTCCAGGGAAGATCTCATTTCAGGGGTAGTTGACCAACAAATAATAGACTACAGATTTGGTAGTGGTGGTGGTTTTTAGACATCTCTCTCTCTCTCTGTCTCTCTCTCTCTCTGTCTCTCTCTCTCTGTCTCTCTCTCTCTCTCTCTCTCTCTCTCTGTGTGTGTGTGTGTGTGTGTGTGTGTGTGTGTGTGTGTGTGTGTGTGTTCTTTTATGTGGTTAGAGTTTGGTGTTTTGTTTTTGTTTGTTTTGATTTTGGATGATGTGTATTTTATTTTCTGGGTTTTAGGCATTTTGTTGTTGTATTGGGTTTTGGTTTTCTTTTTTTTTGAGAAAGAATTTAAATGTGGGTAGGGAGGGAGGAGGAGAGGATCTGGATGAATTTGGGGGAGGGGAAGAAAAATGATCAAAATATCTTTAAATTTTAAAATTGTTTAAAGTTATAATTTTTTTAAAAAAAATCAGTTGTTATTCTAATGGACCTGCCTTTTATACGTGGCATGGTCCTTCTCTCAAAGCTTTTAATATCCCTTTTTGTTGTATACATTTAGTGTTTTGATTTTTGCAACATAGGGAATTTCTTTTCTGGTCCTGTCTATTTGGTGTTATGTATGCCTCTTGCACCTTGATAAACATATCTTTCCTTAGATTTGGGAAGTTTTCTTCCATGATTTTGTTGAAATATTTTCTGTACTTTTGACTTGAGTTTTTCCTCCTTCTGTTTGTCTGTGACTCATAGAATTGGTCTTTTCATAGCGTTCCAGAGTTCCTGCATGTTCCATTCCTGGTTGGATTTGTATGTTTGGTATGTTTTTTAACTGAGTGATTCATTTCTTTTACTTTGTATTGGAAAACTGGTATACTCTCTTCCATTTGATCCAACTTGTTGGTGTAGCTTTCCACTGAGCTTGTTTGATTTCCCAAGTCTCTTCATTTATTTTAGCTCAGCTTTTCTTCAGAGAGTCTCTTTACCAAATTCTATTTTCATATCTTGAATGTTTTCATTATTTCATTTAACTGTTTTTTACACTCTTCATTCAGGAATTTATTTATGTCATCTTTTAATTCCTTGATATACTTTTAATATCTATTCAGATAAATTGTTTTTCTCAGGGAACATTATGATGGGGAGGTTGCTAATTTCTGGAGGAGACATTATCTTGATTATTTGTGGTAGTTGTATTTTGTGATGGGACCTCAGCATCTGAAGTTAGGTCATTGGTGGAGTTTGTTGCTATGGATACCTGGTCTAACTTTTGTTAGGAGGGTGATTGGATCTTTGTTTGCTGTTATATCCCATTCCATCAGGTTATGGACCAGCTGAATGGGGCTTGGGTTCAGTCTTGGGGTGACTCTATGTTAATATGCAAATGAGGGGTCAGAAGGGTCTGAGATCAGATAGGGATGGTTGTAACTTCTGAGGCCAGGAGCAAACCTCTGTAGGCTTAGAAGATTGTTGCAGCTGATCTTCAGAAGTCTGTGGAGGGTTCTTTGGTTTCTACAGGTGGTCTTTGGGTAGCAGGGGCTGGGATCACTGTGGGAGTGGACAGCGCTCCTTTGGGGTAGGGGGGCAGGATTCCACACCTTCCTTACATGAAGGTGTATGGTATAGAGGCCCAGCTGAGGAGTCAGGGGTGCAAGATATCATGTAGTTCTGGTGCATCTTGGTGGATGAGGTGGTGGACTGGTCTGGAGGGAGGGGCCCTACATGTGGTATGGTCATAGGACACCATCACCATGCCTTCTCCAGGCTGAGCTGTGTACTGGTGTGTGGTAAACAGACAGGCGGGTGGATTAGCTCTGCTGTTCCCTATTGGGCCTTCTAGGTCTCAGGACTCTACATAGTTTCAGAGTGGCATGGTGGATCGTGTCCCATGCCTCAGTTTTTTATTGGCTTTTTGCTTTCTTGTTTAGATGATCAGTTCTTTGTATATTCAAAACCTTGACCTCATGTCATCTATATAGCTGGTAAGGACCCCGCCCCATCCTGTGTGCTGCCTCTTGGTGTCCTTTGCTCTACAGAAACTTTCAGTTCCATGAGGACCCATCTGTCAGATGTGGGCCTTAAAGCCCATGTTATTGGGGTCCTGTTCAAAAATGTTTTCCTGTTCCTATGGGTTCAAACATTTTTCCTATTTTCTGTCTATTAGAATCAGGGTATGAGGTTTATGTTTCACTCCTTGATCCATTGGGATTTGAGTTTTGTGCAGGGAAAAGGATCTAGTTTCACTTTTCTACATTCAGTTTGGCTGGATGTTGGGGGACATACCTTTAATCCAAGCACTGGGGAGGCAGGTGAAAACCTGTAAGTTCAAGGCCAGATTAATGTACATAGGGAGTTGCAGGTCAACCAGGGATACATAATGAGCCCCTATCTCAGATTGACTAAAAATGTTTAAGTGTATGTGTTTAACACATGTGTGCAGGTGCCACTGAACTCAGAAAAAGGTGTCACATTCCCTTGAGTGGGAGTTACAGGTGGTTATGAGCCACTCAATATGGGTGTTGGGAATTGAACTTGGGTCCTATGGAAGAGAAACAAGGGTTCTTAGCCACTGAACCATCTCTATAGCCCAGATACATGGTCTATTTCTTCATCTTTTTTTTTTGTATGCATAAGAATGTGTTCTGTGGCTGTTGGATGGGATGTTCTCTAAATAGTTTTCAAATCCATTCAGCCTATAATTTAGAAGATTATTAGATTATTAAGACAAAAATAAGTAAGCATCAATCTCTTGTCAAGTGTGGGGTAGTACTTTGAAATTCTACACTGCTAGGGATGGAGAGATGGTTCATTGGTTAAGAGCACTTGCTGCTGTTACAAAGGACCCAAGTTCATTACCCAGCACCCACGTCATATGCTTCACAATCATCTATACGTCTGTAACTTCAGATCCAGGGGATGGGTGGGCTTGAGTGATGCCTCAGTGGTTGGGGACTTACTGCTATTTCACAGTAAAGTGACACGGGTGGATTCTAACACCCACATCAGGTAGCTCCCAACTGCTTGTAACTCCAACTCTGGGGATCCAGTGCCCTCTTCTGGTATTCATAGGCACCTGCAGTCACATGTTCATATCAACACAAACCTACACATAATTTAAAATAACTCTTTTTAAAAGTAGGAAAGACATATTCTTATTTTCTTAAAAGTGATTTTGTTGGTCTAAAGTAGATCGACTGGTTATTCCAAAGAAAGAGGAAGAAAAGCATTCTAGGACAAATAATTGAAATGGATAGTAAGGTTGTAGATTTGTGGAAGATGAGTCTTATGAAGAAGCTTTGTGATCAAGCTGGTTAAACTTATAAAGTAATTAAAGTGCCTCTGAGACTTGAGCATCCATATCAAAGGTACAGGTCTGCAGGACAGTAATTTGCTAACTCATGTTCTTACTCTGTGAAGAGTTTTATTCTGGGACTTGACAAAGTAAGTCTTTACATGAACTTTTTTGAAACTATTGAATGGAGATGAACATTAGACCTACTTGACTTCCACAGAATTTAGCATACTCAATTAAATGGTCCTGGAACATAACTGAATTATATTTGTGCTTATATGTTAATGTGTTCCCCCCCAAAATGAGGAGCTAGAGCGTTGGCTCAGGTGTTGAGAATGTTTATTGCTCTTGGAAAGGAAATTGGTTCAATTTTCAGCACCTACATACTGACTCACAACTGCCTGCAACTCTAACTCTGGGGACCTGGTGCCCTCTGTGGTTCCCTAGAGGCATGTGTTCTACATACCTTCATGCAAACACATACACATAAATAAAAATAAATTTAAAATATATGAAACTCAAATAGAAACCCGATATTCCTGATCTAATCCTAGTTAATGATTTTAAAAGACTGGAATAGACACTGGGTTTTCTTGTCAATTCTGTGACTCTCCTAGTGAAATCTCATCTGGTCTCTGACTACATTGTGGCGATTTGAACGACTCCTCCCTTCTATAAGTTGCATTGGTCACAGTGCTCTATCACAGTGGTACAGAAGTAACTAACCGTAGCAGTTTGAATGTAACTGGCCCCCATAATCTCACAGGGAGTGGCACTATTAGGAGATGTAGCTTTGTTGGAGTAGGTATGGCCTTGTTGAAGGAAGTGTGTCACTGTGGGGGCAGGCTTTGAGGTTTTCTATGCTCAGGAAAGTACCCAGTGTCTCAGTTGACTTCCTGTTACCTTCTGATCAAGATGTAGCCAGCACAACATCTACTTGCATGCCATCATGCCTCTGAAACTTCAAGTGAGCCCCCCTCCCATGAAATGTTTTCCTTATAAGAGTTGCTGTGGTCATGGTGTCTCTTCACTCCAATAGAAACCCTAACTAAGACACTAACACATACAGCCACCTCTAGCAACATCATCTCTGAGGCGGTGGTTTTCTCTGGCTTGAAGTGTTATTATCTCCGAGTGAGCTCACTGAAAGGGCCTTGCTATAGGTTTCTGACGGTGTGATGGTCTTATTCATGGGCAGGGTAAAAAATTCCTATAACACTTGTGGAGAAACTTCCGAAGAGAGCCAATCCTACATCAGGGAGAAGAGATGCTGACTGAGATCTAGGGAATGTTTTGTCTGCCTTCATTTTAAGCCAGGTTGTGCTAATACAGGTGAGAGATGCAATTCAAGTAAATGCCTCAAGATTGATCTAGTCAGATTGCCTATAGTGGCCTGTTGGAAAAGAAATTCCATGTTAAATGTGAACCCAGAGGGAGCTTCAAGGCTTCTCAGTCTTTGAGCCTTAATTACCACTGCTAAAGACTCTGCACTCCAACATGGAGTGGTCAGAATAATTACTAATGCTGGGGAGAGGTGGAGGCTGTGTCTATTTTAAGCCCTTACAACACTGGTTGAAGTAAAGCTCAGAGCTTTGAGTCTGTATCTTCCACCTTCAGGGAGTCCCTAGACTCCTCGAATGGTGTACCTGTTGGCACTTTCATGTTACACTGACAGGAAAGAGCTTCCCAGAGGCTTTAGACATGGACACCTTTCCCCAAGATACAGAACAAGACTATCACAAGGAGGCAGATACTCGCTTAATTGTGTGTCCCTGTGCTTCTAACTCAACAAGACTAGACAATTCAACCTCTAGATCTACGTTATCCCTGTGCCAGATAACTTACCAACCGAACAGGGAGGCTAGGAGACTGTATCACAGTGATTTGTAAGCACGGTGGGACTGGGGAGATTGAGTTACAAGAGAATTGAACAGTCTGGGTAAAATGGGTAGACTCCTCGTCTGGCCGGTTCTTGGGTTGTCTTACTTTTTGTTTTGTTTTGTTTTGTTTTCGAGACAGGGTTTCTCTGTGTAGCTTTGGAGCCTTTCCTGGAACTCCTTCTGTAGTCCAGGCTGGCCTTGAACTCACAGAGATCTGCCTGCCTCTGCCTCCCAAGTGCTAGGATTAAAGGCGTGCGCCACCACCGCCTGGCTTGGGTTGTCTTACTTTCGTTTCTTCTGAAAGACCCTGACAAGGAAGCATGTTCCCAGAGACTGTCCTAATGGTTTTATCATTTTTCCTGAGCACTGTGTTCCCCCAAAGTCTTACTGGTCTCTAGCCTGAAAGGACAACTCAAATGTTTGTTCATGAAGACACCATAATCTAGAGATGATGTCTCCTGAGAGTGGAGGCACTGGCCTAGATCCTGGTCAGATTCTCACATGGCAGGAACATGGCCAAAGAGGAATTGCTGAATAGGATTTGTGGGAGTGTAGCATGAGTCTTAAAAGTCTTATTAATAAAATCAAACCTGAGCTGGGTATTGGGGTGAACACTGGAAGGTCAGAGACACAGAATAAGCCACAGCTATCTCACCTTGCCGGATCCTCAGCTGGTCTTGCTTCCTCAGACTGGAAGCCTCTGAGTCCTCATCCAGAATGGGTCTCAGCTGAATTGCTGCTAGAAGCCTGAATGCTTAACCAGCCCAAATGCTTCTCCAGCCAAATGCCTACCCAGGGCAAATGCCTCTCCAGGGCAAATGCCTCTCCAGGGCAAATGCCTCTCCATTCTGGTCCTCACGCCTTATATACCTTTCTGCTTTCTACCACCACTCCCTGGGATTGAAGGCTTGCTTTCTGGGATTAAAGGCGTTGGTCACCATGCTTGGGTGTATCCTTGAACACATGGATTTCTGCCTCTGGAATGCTAGGATTAAAGGCGTATGCTACCACTCCCTAACCTCTATGTTTAATATTGTGGCTGTCCTGTTCTCTGACCCCAGGTAAGTTTATTAGCATACACAATATTTTGGGCAATACAATACCACCACATGGGAGGGCATGGATTTAGACTAGGCACATTGAAAACTGAAGCCAATGAACCCAAAACACTATAGTTTAATCATAGTAGCTGAGCTTGGCTAGTAAAAGAGGCCCTGTAGCCAGCTAATTGCTTAAGCTACAACACCTTATTCTATAACCAATTGACTAAGTTGTGGCCAATGTGTAACTGAAGGTTTTCTCTGTCCCACCCGGTCCACAGCCACTCAGACACAAGTAAACACACAGAGGCTTTTATTAGTTAAAACTGCTCTCTACCATTAGCTCAGGCTTACCCCTGACTAGCTCTTACACTTAAACTCAGCCCATTTTTTTAATCTATATGTTGCCATGTGTTCCATGGCTTTACCTGTGTGCCATTACATGCTGCTCCCTGGACGGCAGGCTGGCGTCTCCTGACTCAGCCTTCCTCTTCCCAGAGTTCTCCTTGTCTGCTTATCCCACCTATACTTCCCGCCTGGCTACTGGCCAATCAGCGTTTTATTAAACCAGTGTACAAAAGCATTATCCCACAGCACCAATGAATCTTTCTCTGCTCCTCTTTCCTTCTATTTTCCTACCAGTGTTGTCTGATCACTGTTGGGAGTTGAAAACCCGCCTGATTCAAAAACAGAATTGTGGGTTTTTTTTGTCAATAAACACCAGTAAACAAGACAAAGAGTCCATCCTCAACTGCAGATAAGAGAAAATAACCTTGCCTCTTGTAATTTGTGGTTTCGGAGTTCAGTGAGATGCTGCAGTGTTTTCTATGTGAGGACAGGAGCTAAAGATTGTAGTCAGGAATCTGAGGTGTCTGAACTCTTGAGAATCTGACCCTGAATTAGGGTAAATGGCTTTCAAATTGAAAAAGAAATGAAATAAAGAGGTTTGCCAAAGCCTTGGTCACATCTAGGTTTTACTGTCTGAGGTGTGTGTAATATTAACTAGAGTAGAGGGTAGAAAGGAAGAACACAAATGCATTGTCTTGAGGAATGAACTAACCATACTAACTAGTGTAAGACAAATTGCTAAATGATCTTATTAATAAAAAACCTAGAGCCAGATATTGGGGTGAAAACTGAGAGATCAGAGGAATAGAACAAGCCACAGCCAACCTCACTTTACCAACTCCTCAGCCTCCAGAGAGGGCTACTTCCTGTATACCCATGCCTTATATACCTTTCTGTGCCCTGCCATCTTACTTCCTCTCTCCGCCCAGCTCTATCACTTCTTGTCTGTCTATCCAGACCTCCAGACCTCTATGGTTAATTAGCACCCAGATTAAAGGCATGTGCCACCATGCCTGGCTCTGTTCCCAGTGTGGCCTTGAACTCACAGAGATCTGGATGGATCTCTGCCTCCCTAATGCTAGGATTAAAGGTGTGTGCTACCACTGACTGACCTCTATATTTAATATAATGGTTGGCTTTTTCCTCTGATCCCTAGATAAGCTTTACTGGGGTGCACAAATAAAATATCATCACAAACTAGTAGGAGGGGAATATATTTTGAGTATTACTTTACCATCAAGTTCCTACTATTTGACCTGTATTGAAGGAAGCAAGTGTCTGTAGTTGACATAGCTGATTTCTTCACGTTGCATTTGTGTGGTAACCAAAAATGCTAGATGGAAAGTTGTTGATTAATTGGAACTAATAAAGGAGTCCTGTTACAGAAAACAATTAGCTTCCTTTGCTTGTGATTTTCCACCAATTATAAAATGTGTAATTTAGTACTATATGGTTTTTCTGTGTTAAAGAATAATGGGTTATTTAGCTCATTAAGGGCAGCCCAGCATTACAGGCCACTTGGTAATGTTGAGAAAGGTTGTCAGCCTGTGTGGGGCTATTTCCTCACCTGGAAAACTGGAAAAGCACATGCTGGTTGAAGGGACATCGCTAAGCATGTGAAGCAGGTAAGCAAACATTTCAATTACTTCCTTCTTGCTAATCATGAGGATCCTCCACCAAAGGATCTAAAGCATCACCCACTAGATGGAGGTGAGTTTGAACACATGGCTAACACACTCTATGCCAGCATTGCCCATGTCCTAATCAGAAGAATCACATGCCCCTCCCATCCACTGTTTACAAACTATTTTCCAGGCTTCTTGGTGGAGAATTAAAAAAAAAAAAAAAGCTTAAAAATGTATTGAATGGCCGGGCGGTGGTGGCGCACGCCTTTAATCCCAGCACTTGGGAGGCAGAGGCAGGCGGATCTCTGTGAGTTTGAGGCCAGCCTGGTCTCCAAAGCGAGTTCCAGGAAAGGCGCAAAGCTACACAGAGAAACCCTGTCTCGAAAAACCAAAAACCAAAAACCAAACAAAACAAAAAAACAAAACAACAAAAAAAATGTATTGAATGTGTGTGGGTATTTTATGCACATGTATGCATGTATGTCTGTGCACCACTTGTGGGCAGTGCCCATGGAAGCCACAAGAGGGCATCAGAACCCCTGAGACTGGAGTTATAGATGGTTGTGAGCCACCACCTGTGTGGTGGGAAGTGGAACATTTCTTCTGGAAGAGCACCCAGTGCTCTTAAGTGCCGAGTCATCTCTCCCGCCCCTGCTTGGAGATTTTTAAGTCAGTGGCTTTGAGATGGGATCCTCAGACTCTGTATGTTTGATTAAGATCCAAAGTAACTATCTTCCAGGAAGTCTGGAAAGCAATGCTAACAGAGCATGTCAAATTCTAATGGGCAAACAAGTGGGCTGTAGTGTTAAGATGTAGAAGAAGCAGTGGGCCAGGAGTAGGACCTCAAATCTGTTTCTAGCTTGCTTCGAAGTTCTGGGATACAGGCATTCTCGGGTACACTTTGAATGGGAAGGGTCCTTAAACTCAAGGTAATCGCACTAGCAGTTCTATGGGAAATATCTTAAAGCTCTATTGGTGATTTCTCAGGGAGTGAGCAGGCGATTCGAGCAATGTTGTCGACCTATGGATGGGGAATTTGTAGTCTTTGCTCTTTTACCTTGGCTGTACATCAGAACACCCGAGGAGATAGACATGGGAGTCTGGTAACTCCTTAGTGTAGCCAAACGGATAGTAAGTAGCATTTGACTCACTGAAGAGCTTATTAAATTTTCAGAATTTTCATCTACCTAGCCTTCTGAGGCAGAACAGGCAAAATTCCCTTGAGGCTCATGTGTATGCTAGAGTTGACTGTTGGATGGCCAATATTTTTGCCACCTCTCATGAGTAGATTAGTGGGGTTTTTTTTGTTTGCTTGCTTGTTTTTTGCTTTTTTGGAAGTGATTTCTCCTTCTCTTTTATCTAAGCAAGATACTCTTACACTTCTGTCCCTAGCCAATTTCCATTCCTACACCAAAAGACAATTTATAATTTCTGAAAGCTAATGTCCCCATCAGAGATTCACTAAGAACAATGCCTTGGGCTCGAGAAAGAATGTAGTCCTCAGTTTGTTAAGAGAAATACTATCACTTCAATTATTTAACTATACTTTACATTTTAAAATAAAAAAAAATGGGGGCTGGAGAGATGGCTCAGTGGTTAAGAGCACTGGCTGCTCTTGTTAGGGGACCTGGGTTCAGTTCCTAGCACCCACATGGTAGCTCAAATCTGTCTGAACCTCCATTTCCAGGGGACCTGATATCCATGCCTGGCATCCAGGGGTACCATGCATACAAATTGGGCACAACTGTGTGTGTGTGTGTGTGTGTGTGTGTGTGTGTACTCATATACATAAAATAAAAATGAATACATCTTTAAAAATCTCAAATAGTACTGCGTAGATAACACAGGGAATTCCATCCCAGTGGCTAGACTCACAGGAGCATGACAGTCTACTGTCTGCCTTCTACTGAGCTCTTTAGTTATGCTCAGTCTGGATCAGGGTAGGTACCTCTGGAACCTCAATCTTTCATTTGTTCCTCTAAAGAGTTATATACTTACTGGTTGAGTAATAACTGTTGCTATGGCTGCTGTTGGTTCTGAAAATGCATGTGCTTAATATCCTCTCTAGGTTTGTCCTTCATGGGGAGGCCAAGCATTTCTTTATAGTTGGTATCAAATACCAGTAAAGTGATCATTTCCATAATTGTCAGTGAAAACTATGCATTGCAGCAGGAAGAATTATGTTGTGATTCTGGCCCCTTTCAAGTTATGATTTTGTAGAAGAGAGGGTAGAAGAAGACCTGGCTGGAGGCAGAAGGCAAGTGTGTGCTGCCCAGTCAGAGTGCAGGAGTTCAAATCCTCGGCCTGCCAATCATCAGGGGGAGGCTGCTTCTTCGGTCTTCTGGGTCTTGGTTTCCTAGTGGCTACAATGAAACAGCACATAACTCAAGGACATGCAGATTAAGTAAGATTTGCACCCAGCGTACAATGTGATACTTGGTGGTGAAGTTGCCACAAATAATAGGCACTATTAACATTTCTTCAGTTCTGTTAAGGAAATATTATTTCCTGTTTGTGGTTGTAGAAAAAAGCAAGGCAGATAAACAGGAAGCTTGGATCTCACCAACATACACATGGAGAAACAGAAAATTGCAAGATAATGTGGTGAATCCCATAGGCTGCCAGGAAGGGCTTTTCTGGGTGCCTGAGCAGTGCATACTTACTAGTTGGGGTTATGTACACTGCTACTATTGGAAGTGATTAAATGCTGGAAGCTTAGTCCCCAGCACGGCAGCACTGAAGTAAAGCCTGGTGAAAGGTAGTTAGGTCACTGAGAATACCACCCTTGGAAGGGATTAATGTAGTTCTCTTGGGCTTTGCTTTGTTCTCACAAGGGTGGCACCATATATATATATATATATCAACAAGTCGGGCCCCTGAGTCTCTGGCTTCCCATCTTGCTACATGATCTCTCTGCAATTGCTCCCAGCATCATGAGAGCCTCTGCCATGAAGCCCTGGCCAGAGGCTGAACGAATATGACTAGCCAATTCTGGGCTTTCAGCTCCAGAACTCTGAACTAAATAAATCTCTTTTTATAAAGTACCAGGTACCAGGAGCTTTCTTAAAACAACATAAAAGGTCCTAAAAGATGGACTAAGAGAGAATGTTTAAGAAGCTGGGGCTCAACTACTATGGGAGGTTTTTAAATATGTAAAGCAGAGGCTGTAAGTGTGTGTGCTTAAAAATACCTTTCTAGGGCATTGTGAAGAACAGAAGGGTGTGGTGGTTGGAATAGGAATGGCCCCCATGGACTCATGTGTTTGAATGCTTGGCCCATAGGGAGTGGCACCTTTAGGAAGTATGGCCTTGTTGGAAGAAGTGTGGCCTTGTTGGAGGAAGTGTGTGGCCTTGTTGAAGTGTGGCCTTGTTGGTGGAAGTCTGTCTTTGTTGGAGGTGGTGTGTCATTGTAGGGGCTGGCTTTGAGGTCTCATATGCTCAAGCTAGGCCTAGTGTGATACACAGTCTCCTGCTGCCTGCAGATCAAGATGGAGAACTCTCAGCATCTTCTCCAGTGCCATGTCTGCCTGCATATCTGCATCGTCCCACCATGATGATAATGGACTACTACCTCTGAACTGTAAGCCAGCCCCAAGTAAACGTTTTCCTTTATAAGAGTTGTCGTGGTCATTGGTGTCTCTTCATAGCAATAGAAACCCAAACTAAGACAAAAGACTAAGATCCAGGGAAACTGAGGAAGCTTACAGAGCCACTTAGGGGAGAGACTTTGACAGCCTACCACCATAGAATAACCGTTTTTAAAACTGGTCGGACGGACAGGTTGGTTGGTTTGTTTGTTTGTTTCGTTTTACCAAAGAGAAAAATAATTTAGGTAGAAACTTGGGATGTGATTAGAGAAAGATGGGGAACACAGCATGGTTTAAAGGAAGGAAGGAACATTGAAGAGAATGGGAAAGCATGTGTTTGGATTTTTGTATATGTGTGTTGACATGGGTATCCATGTGTGGGTAGGGAAATAAGCATGGAAAGTAGTCTGATTTGAACTAAAAGGGAGTAGTGTTGGGGGATACTGGTCATGGCGGTGGGCAGTGGTCCACATAAGTGATGTTGGGAAGTAGTCTTTGCACTTAGCCAAGTAGCTCCGGTGCCCCTCAAACCAATGTTGGTAGGATGTGGAAGCTACACCCTGGTGGTGAGGGTGAAAGGGAGATGGCAAACTATCCAGTGTAGATTCTTCTGGAGGCCAGTAAGGGAGGAAGTAGGGAGAGGGGGTTTCTGAAATTGGGGGTCATGGTTACAGTGAGATCGTAGAACATGAGGCATCACGGGAGATGAGACCTCTTTCCTGGGAGAGTGGTGAGCAGGGGTGTATATGCTGGTATAGTCTGTAAACAGAGGGTTGGGGGCAGAACAGAACAGGAATGAGCTGGATTTCCCTTCAAGAACAAACTACTGGTGTAGGGCAAACAGACAACAGGCAAACCATCCCACTCACCAGAAAGCATTCATGAAGAACCTGAGGGATCATCTGTAATATGCTGGAAGGTGGCATGTATATGTACATATGAAAAAAAAAGAGCATACAAAACGTATCAGTCATCTTTCATGCTAAATTTTTATTCAATGTTATGCAACTGCATAAGTATAAATATTTGTTCAATATACAACAGTGATGACGTTCATGGGGGGAGGGGTTTCTTGGAGAAAATGAGACTGCAAACACTTTATTGCACAGATCCTAACAAATCGAAGCTGGCAAATCTACAGCTCGGGGTCCTACCGAGGGGCACGTTTTACAACCACACAGAGACTGACCGAGTAGAACACAGGAGGAAGTCTACCAGCTGGGTGGGGAGATTCACAACAGCAGACAGGTGTCACATGTGAGCAACCTTACATCCTCCATACTCATCCAAAATGCAAAAACATATCTGGCAAAATGATAATACGCTATACAAAATATACATAAAAATATCCTTTGTAAACAAAGCAGCTGGTTGTGCTTTAAAGAAAACCGGACAGTTAAAAAGCAAAGGCTGTAAACCATGAACTACCTCCTGGACAGACCTGTCCTGATGTCTGAGTGGAGAAGGATTGGGCTATTAGATCTACCAACCAGATATGCATTATAAGCTTTGAGACCATTTTTTTTTTTTAGACCCCTTTTAGTTCTTGTAAAAAAAATTTTTTTTTTTTTAAATTTTCAAAAATGTAGGGAGGGGGGGGGGGAGTGGCTAGAACTGTATGGGGGTGGGGAGACAGGTGTGAAAAAGACACTCCTTTTTCCTTTCTTTTTTCATCCACCAACCGGCTTTGCAACAACAGGCGACCAAGCAGTCAGTGATGCAATGATATCTTTGTTTCTGGAGTGCTTACAGCCTGACTAGGTGATTTACAATCCACAGAGTGTGCTCACATAAATAAGCTTCTGGTGGAAAGATACCAAGACACCCCCAAGGGGTCTGGTGCTAGATTCATTATTCAGTTGTAATTTTATTCTTCCTTTTATGGAACAAAGTCTTGCTATGGATCCCAAGCATCTTATAAAAACGTATCTGCGTTGTGCCTTAGTCCGTACTTCAGCAAGTGGCACCTTACAGTCCAAAACAAGCCATCAAAAAACTGCGACAACGGAAACAAATCAGAAAAACCCTCAGCACTAAAATGATCTGACAAACTCTACATATTTCATGGTATACAAAATTTAAATAAGGCTTAGCAAAAGTAAAAAGGATGGTCACATTCAAGCACCAAATAGCTCCAGTCTCTTTGTTACAAAATGCTGCTCTTTATTAATACAGTAATTTTTTGCATACAAATAAAGAGATCGTGTTATGAAATGTATGGAGCTACTCGATGCATCAGAAATGAATGTGAAACCCAGGAACTTGCTAAAAACAGCAAGCTTCATCTACAACATAAGGCCCCAGCTATGTATTAAAATGTATCTGATGTCCTGATTATTCTTTAATATATATGCTATGATGCCAAAATCCACCCCCCATTTTTCCTTAACAAAAGCAAATTTAAAACCTCTTCCGATGCCTAATGCATATCACTCCATCTAAGTACTGGCAGATGTGTGTGCAACCAGTGGTTTTCCTGTTTCCTCACGGGCAGGGCTGGTACAGCGCCTACCATAAAATGTGCTTCCTGGACTCACAGCATAAAGGCCTGAGGGTGGGAGCTTGGGAAGGAGGGAAAGAAAGGGCTGACCTGCAGTGTGTTTCTAGTCCCTGTGTGCCCTCAGGTGAAGAGCAGACATATAACCCAGAGACGAGGACAATTGCCTTTTTGGCCACTTGGACCTGAGGGTCAAAATGTCCCCTACAAGGACTGTCAAATAGATGCCTGGCTCCACCTGTCCTGGCCACTCCTAGTAAAGGGGTCCAAATGCAGCAGCTCAGAAATACAGGTAGCCAGACTCAGTACGATCAGAGATCCTGGTTAAATATACACACAAAAACTCACCATCTACTGTATCTAGGGCTTTCTTTCATCCTTAACCTATACAAATGGAGCCTTGAACTAGTTTCAAACCACAGACCAAAACACGTAGGTGGATGTATACATACGCAATCATGGGTGGGTTTCTATTTTCACACATACCCGGCTCTGACCACTTTGCTTCAGTACTACATTATGGTTAGGTGGTAAAACAAATATCTTCGTTTAGAAAAGCTTCGGTCAACAAGGTGGTCAGCAGCGAGGTACACACTCTACATCCCGAACCAAACACATTGCTAGGTATGTACAGAGACTTCCTCACCAACAACACCCTGCTGGAAAGGCAGGTTTTATACAAACACTATCTGGCAACAGTTTTACCGGTTACAACTGGGAAGGCATCTGGAAGAAAGTTCCCTTTTTCCATCTCTCCTCCTCCTCCCTCCTCCTCCTCCTCCTCCTCTGTGAGCCTCTGAGCTCTGCTGGGAGGACATTCCCATACGGTGCTGGTTTGTGAGGCAGCAAAGACGGCAAAGACCCAGTTACACGTCTGCTCAGGCGGGGTCTCGAAGCCCTGCCTGTCACCAAGGCTGCATGTTAGGAGGCCTTCTTGTGAGGACTGCTACGCAAGCTCTCCTTGCCCCTCCTCTGCCGCACCACGAAGTCCTTCTCCGAGGAGAGAGGGAGGGAACGGTCTGTGCTTTGGGCCTGGGGTGCTCTGGTCACCTCCCTGCCCACGTTCTGTTTCCTGGCTGGGGGAGGCTGGGTAAGCTCTCTCCCTCTGGGTTCTCCCGCGGTAGCAGTTACTGACAGCGCCCTGTCCCGGTGGCCGGCTGTGTTGGGCACCTGTGGATCTGAGGGGTGTGACTCCAGGGCAGAGTTGGAGAGGCGGAAGGAAGGCAGAGAGTCACTCTTTGTCATTTGGCTTCGGCCATCTCCCCCAGACTGGGACTTCCTGTGGTCCCTGCTGTTGGGGGCTGGGGATTCTGAGGTCCCTGCCATTGCCTTGGCCGATGAGGGGCCGCTGGTGGCTGCGGTGACCTCTCGTACTGCAGGCTGGGCCTCAGGAAAGCTGGCCGAATAGCTCAGAGACTTTTCTGGGGGGCCAGTTGAGCGGAGAGAACTCTGTGCAGTGGCAGAGGGTGACCGCTTCATACCGCTGGGCTTGCCTGTTTCAGCCAGTAGCTTCTGAGGACCAGGCCCTTTCCCCTTGGACTCTGAGAAGCCCTTCCCCATGCCCACGGCTGGCCTCTCTGGGCCTTTGAGTCGGGTCTCACCATGGTGGAGGGAAGGGCTGGCCTCCAGCTTGTAGCCCTCTGGGGCTGGAGCGTAAAGTGCTTCTGTGCATTTCTTCCCGTCTGACTTCCTGTCCCCCGTGGAAACTTGCTGACTTGGGCTTTTGTCTGTCTGTCTACACAGAGTGGGGCAGTCTTTCACAGTGGGTGGTTTGGGATGCTTTGGAGACAGGCTTTGTTTTTCACCAGCGGTGAGAAGTTTCTGGTCGGCTGCGTCACTGCACCCTGGATGTCCTTGTCTGGGTGGATGCTTCTCCTGCATCTCTTGGGGACAGCCTCCATTGGTGGTTTTCAGTTTAGCGTCTAGAGGACTCTCTTCAGTGTGGAGTGTGATAGTGACCCTACCTTCTCCCTGCCCAAACACGTCGATCGCTTTGCCCTGGGTGGCCAGGATGGCAGGGAACATGTCCAAGGGACCCTTGCTGCCACCCTTCCCCTCTCTGCTGGAGCCGCCGCCGCTGAGGGCTTGAGTGACAGTCTCTTTGCCTTTTGCAGACCCGGCACTCAGCTTCTGTGAGGAGAGGGACCTGTCTGGGTGCTTAGACTTTGAAGGGCTGGGGTCAGGGCCAGGTCGGGACTTAGGACTATGGCAGTCACTGTGCCCAGCACTGGCGGTGGCAGTGGCAGTGGCAGATCGGGGAGTGTCCTGGAGGCTGGTGTTCAGTTCGGCGGCAGGGTTGGTCCCCAGCTCCTTGGTCAAAGTGTGGCTTGGAGAACTGTGATGCTGCCAAGCTGCTGGGTTGGCCAGCTCTTTGGTGGTCAGGGGTTGCTGAGGGCCGTTGCCTCCAGGCCTTTGCAGGGCCTGTTCCTTCCTGTCAGGCTCTCTGGGAGCCTGTTTCTGTAAAGAGGGGGTGGTGGAGAGCTTCTCGCTCTTCTCGCCCTCAGTTCCTGGTGGCTGAGGAAGGTGCCTGGCAGCAGGAACTTCAGGTTTGGATTCTGTGCCTTTTCTTGCCCTGCCTACCTCCTTTTCATACAGAAGCCCGGCTGAGCGCAAGGAGTCCTCCCTGGCCAGGGGCTTTACCTCGTCTTGGCCATCACTGTAGTGGGTTTTTGCACAGGCCCATGTTTTCTCCGTAGTCTGGGTCTGCATGTAGAAATCAGGGTGGGTCTTTCCCCCAGAAGGGAGGCTTTTGGAACTGTCACTAGCTTTCCCAGTCTCTGCAGGACACAGCTTCACACGGGGGTCTCTGTATACATCATCCTTCATGGCAGAGCACTCACTCTTCACCTTTTCAGATGGTTCCTTCAGATATGGCTTCTCCTTTGAGGAGATCCCTTCCGGTGGGAGCTGGGCACGTATACCCAGCTTTGCTGGGTCAACATTGTGTAGGGTCTGCCCAGGGCCAGGGAGGACCTTGGTGTCACCAGAGCGGTCTTGGTGTTTGGTGGGGCTCCCCTCTTTCTGCTGGAGGTGGCTTTCTGTGACAGCTGCTGTGTTCCTGGTAGCAGGATGAATAACCTTCCTGTCCTGCTTTGACTTTGGTTCTGGCCCAGGAGCTGCTAGGGAGTCCTGGAGACCCCGGCTTGGAGGCAGGAACCGAGGCTCCAGCAGGTAAGATTTACTCACTTTCAAGCTGGTGGAGGAAGGCTCTCTCAGGCTGGTGGAGTCACTCTTTTTCCCACTGCTACTGGGAAGGGCGGGTGGACCCGAGAGTCCCGTGTTGACACCTGGACTGGGGCTCTGTGCAGGCTCTGGGGAAGGCAACTCTGTTTTGGAGGCATGAGGTCCAGACAGGAGAGCAATGTCCAGTGTGCCCTCAATTGGCTTGAGGCATGAAACTGACCTGCCCTCCAGCTTATACTCAGAGGGGCTCTTCCTCACGGGGGACTCGGGAGCGACGAAGGCTGGTTTCTCACCTCCATTCTCTACCCGGCCAGCTAAGGCTTTGAGAGGGACAAAGGAAACAGCACTCATCTGAGATGTGTGGGTACTGTTGATGAATGCCCGGCTCTCAGAGGCTGGCATGGTCTCCTGCTGCCCAGCCATGGGCCGTATAGGGTTCCCTGGCAAGCATTCATGGGCGCTCGATGTCATCTTGGGTTTCAGGATGGCACAGTGACTGTCATCTTTGTCGTCCAGGGACATTTTCTTTCGGAGGTAATCAATATTAGCCAGCTTGCTGTCGGGTTTCTCACTTCGAAGCAGCTCTTTGGCCTGGGAGGCCTTCTCTGTGTATTCACCCTTTCCAGGGGTGGGCCTGTCGGGGATGTGATACATACTATCCTGGAGGGCACTAGAAGCCGAGGCCCGTTTAAAGTCACTGTGCTCCCCAGGTGCCAGGCTGCACGCCACCGCCCCGTCTGAGGTCGCCCCTTCAATGGCCCGCACACTGGCCTGCTTGTGAAGGGTGTCCTTCAGCAGGCTGCCCCCCGAAGGAGACTCGGATGTTGTGTTCTCAAAATGACCCGACCTTTCCAACCCCTTGGGGTACACTTTCTTCTCTCTCTCCTCCAGTCTGAAGAGCGCATAGTTTTCTGAATCACCACCAAGGCTGTGAGGTTTCTGGTGGGATTCATGTTTCTCCTCCGGTTTCTTCACTAGGACCTTGGCCTTCAGCTTGTCCCGGTCCAGGTCGTCCACAGACTCTTGCCTGCCAAGCTTCCGGGATACAGGGCGTTTCAGACAGCCTTGTTCCACCGGCCTGGCCCGGCTGAGGGAAGGCGCGTCACAGACGTTCTCCTCCAGGCTCTGCAGTGTCACATCCCGCTGCTGGCTCTGCTCCCTCTGCACCTCCTCCTGCGTCACCTCCAGGCTGTGCTTGCGGGCACACAGGTGCTTCTTGTCGCTGCCGTAGGAGGGCGACAGCTTTTCCTCAGACTGTACCCGCTTCAGCAGCGGGGAGCGGGGCGGCTCTGCACTCTTGGGCCTCACGATGTGCCTGACGATCGTGGGCGGGGAGTGCATCTTGCTAGGAAAGGCCTGGGTGATCTTGGCGTTGCCCAGCGAGTGTCCCAACAGCGGGGATGGTGACCGCTGAGGGGAGGTAGGCTGGGGCGTGGGAGAGGGTGTCCTGGCCAGAGGGGAGAGTGGGATGCTGCCGGCTGACTTCCGCCTTCCAGAGCGGTAGCGCTGGCCACTGAGTTTGGGGGCCAGGCCATGGAGGGTGCTGGGCCGGATGTGCCCTGAACCTGCTGGAGAATTGGGGGCGCTTGAACTTGGTGAGCTGCTCTGGGAAGAATTTGTACCTGTGGGTAGAAAACATGGGACTGTGAGAAACTCAATGTTTTTCCTTTTCTTCCCACACTTCTGTCTCAGAAGTTCAGGGACGGCGTCTCACATATGCCTCCCACAGCCCTATTACCCACTTTATTCTAATAGTCAGAATGGTCCCCAGTTGTGTCCTGAGTGCTGTCTGTCACATGCCAAATTCAGCCTGTTGTTTTCACCATCCTTGCCTGGCTGATGCCTTCCAGGACATACCCTCCTTTCCACTCTCTAAGGCTGTCGAGGCTGGATCCACTCACCTGATGGGAAATCAGGGGTTGAGCGATAGCTGGGTGTTGGAGATCGTGGGGACAAGCTGTGAGTAGGGGAACCCGGGAGGCTCTCTCCAGATGACAGGGATCGGTTCAAGCAGGAAAAACTACGGCTGGTGTGGAGTAAAGGAGAAGGCTGCTTGGCTAGCTTCTTGAAGAGAGATCTCCTCCTGAGTGGAGGCGGGAGCATATGATCAGAATGTACGTTCAACAACAACCCTCGTGACAGCCACATCTTCAGCCCCACCACGGTCACACAGTGACATGACAGCCAACCTACAAAATGCCACTTTTCTTTTTTTTTTTTTTTTTTTTGGTTTTTTCGAGACAGGGTTTCTCTGTGTAGCTTTGCGCCTTTCCTGGAGCTCACTTGGTAGCCCAGGCTGGCCTCGAACTCACAGAGATCCGCCTGGCTCTGCCTCCCGAGTGCTGGGATTAAAGGCATGCACCACCAACGCCCGGCTTTTTTTTAAACTTTTTTTTTTTTTTTCCGACCGATCGATTGATTGGTCGATCGATCGGTGAAAATGCCACTTCTGTACTGACCACTTCCTCGTGGCTTAGGAGACTGACAGTATGCAGGAAGGATCTCTTAATTCCAAACAGCAAGAAACAGTAAAGTAAGACAGTTATAAAGTATGAAAATCCTTCACTCTGAGTACGCTCATGCCTTATCCTGGCACGACTCAATCAAGATGAGCGAGCGCTTTTCTTCCAATGACTGTTGTCTTGGGTGTAGACTTACTTTAAGGTAGGAGGTTTTGAGCAGTGTTTTTTTGCTTGTGAAGGACTATTTGCTGGGCTTGTTCCACTGGGAACTTGTAAATGTGCCCAACACAATATATGCTGTGTTTTCACATGGGAAGCATGGAGCGAGGAGAAGCCGAGGCTGGCGTATCAGTGGGCAACAGATACAAATGTGCATTCAGTGTTAACAGAGTTCATTACGAGGAAAATGTATGAATGCTCATGGCTTATCAATGCAGTAACTGTACATGGTTCTTTTTCCAAAGAGGCCTAGGACAGCCCTGGTAGTTGTTACAGTGCTAAACATTAAAACATTTTTCCTATGTAACCTGAAGAAAATGGAAATACGAAGTGCCCCCCTCAAAAAACCCAGAGTGACCCTAAAACCTGTCTGAAAGGAAAATAAAGTGCATTTGGGATCAAATGACAGATGAGGGGCTGGAGAGATGGCTCAGCAGTTGGGAACACTGGCTGCTCTTCCAGAGGACCCAGGTTTGATTCTCAGCACCCACACGGTGGATCACGACCATCTCCAACTTCAGTTCCAGGGGATCTGACACCTTCTTCTGGCCTCTGTGGGTACCAGGCAAGCGCATGGTGCACAGACATCCATGCAGGCAGAACACCCATAAACATAAAAAGAAGTCAGCTATAAACTTGTGAAGAAGCACCCCACTTTCTTCTGTCTCCAGAGGGACCACCTTCGACTCTCTTACCTGTTTCTATTTCCGTCTCTACAGTGTACAGAACTCTCTGTAACTCATATGCTTACATGGTTATTTTAGTTTTTCTAGGCTCGGGGCGTATCTGTTGATATGCAACCATGGAAAATGAGAAGCTGAGTCAGGAAGTGTAGGCCTGCAATCCCAGTGCATTGGAAGGCTGGGGGCAGGAAGATCCCAAATTCAAGGCCTGTCTAGGGTATAGTGTGAATATAAAACTACGGAGTCAATTTAAGGACAGCCTGGGAAACTGGGACTCTGTCTCAAAACAAAACAATGACCAAAAATAAAAAGAAAGTCAAGGATGTTGCTCAGTGGTAGAACATTTTGCCTATGTGCATGAGGCCTAGGCCCAATCCCCAGCACTTAAGCAAAAGAACCCCAAAACATCACCACACAGTTAGCATTAAACTTCTAAAGTCACCTTCTATCTTCTGACACTATATGCTGTCCCTCTCCTATTGGCCCTAAGATATCTAAAGCAAAAATATCCCAAACACCCCCCCCCCCACCTCCATTTTGATTACTTAAGTGGCTCCTGCACATGTAACTGTTTTTCCTGGCGTTAGTAAAGCACTTTTATTAGATCACTTCTTTTACATTTCTATCCAAAAGTCTTGGCATGATGAGATTCTCAGATTCAAGTGAACAAAGGATCATGACTACGGCAGCTCAAAGGAGCCATACCCAGACCGGAAAGAAATAACCCTTCCCAGCGCACAGGTTCACACCACGCTTTAGTCTGTGTGTAGAACTTCCCACACTTGCCTATCCGCCACTGTGCGTCACTTCATTAGATTTCAGTTAGACAAAGCTCTGTTATTCCCAGACTTATTTGGAAGGTTTAAAGATGCAGTTATTTTGTGATATATGACGTTAAAAAACAGACAAGCAGACAAGCAAAAAAAAAATAAATAAATAAAAAATAAAAAAAAAGCCTCCTTAATCACATAAAGGACATTTTAACTGCAGATTCCGTGTACAAAACTGCCTGCTGATCAAGTGTATCAAATCCAACTATCCGGAAATGACATCTAAAGGCTTAAGCAAACAATCAATGACAAAACAAAGGGGAATAAAAATACAGCCGAGCTGATGAGATGGTTCAGCAGGTAACGGTGCTCGCCACACGACCTGACCAGCTGCGGCCAACAACCCCTTGAGCCTCTGGTGGGAGGAGAGAACTGGCTCCCCATAAGTTGCCCTCGGATGCACGGTGCAATGTGTGTGCCTATGTACAGACACACAAAGCAATAAATATATATTTTTAAAACCAGGGTGATGGTTATTCTTGATTGTCAACTTGACCACATCTGGAACTTAAACCCAAAAATGGAGGGCAAACCTATGAGGTTTTTCTTTTTTCTTTTTTTCTTTCTTTTTTTTTTTTTTTTTTTTTGTTTATTTTTTTTGCTTAATTTGAATCCACTTCTAATCTGGATCTTTGAGTTAGGAAGATAGGCCTTTAATCTGGGCCACACCGTCTGCTGGAAGCCTATAGAAGAACACGGAAGAAGGAAGCTTTTGTTCTTTGCCTGCTTGTCCTTGCCTTGCTAGCACGTCCATTCTTTCACTGACATTAGAGCCTAGTTCTTCTGGATTCCAGCATAAACTGAAGCCCAGCTGAGACACTCAGCCTTGTGAACTGAGGAAATACTGGGTCCTTGGACTTTCCAATCACAGCCAGCCATTGATGGATTAGCTGGACTGCAGCCTGTAAGTTGTTCCAACAAATCCCCTTTCTAGGTTCATTCTGTAAGTTCTGTTAGCCTAGAGTCTAGAGACCCCCGACTAGTACAACCAGGAAAGGGCTTTTCATGGTGTCCACGCATGCTAAAGAAAACAGCAAACTTTTTACAGTGAGAGCCAGTAATTCTCTCTGCTATACATGGAATGCATTAAGCTTCAATGTCTACTGTGAACTGTGGTCCAACATTTCTCATCGAGAAATGTGCCTTTCTCATACATACTTGATAGGGAATACGGTTTATCCAGCACAGGTGGCTATGAACCTTTCAAGAAGGCTGACCCAACTTACCTTTCTAGACTTTCCTTCTTCTTCGACTTCTTGCTCCTTCTCACCATCCGGCTCTTGTAACTGTTCCTTCTGGCTGGTCCTGTTTTGATGGATGTGTTTTCAAACGGGGTGGTGGTGATTGACACCTTATTCCCACTCTGTAAATAAAGAGATGAGGCGGCATTAAAAAGAAGTGCTCTGAAGAAGCAAGATCAGAACTAAGAGATTCAAAGACAGGTAACAAGAGAAGTGTGTCGAGTAACAGGGCCTTCCATTGACAAATAACGTCACAGTCAGCAAAGTCCTGACAACCCAAATGGGCTGGAAGGCAAAGTGACAAGTCTCTTTAGTGAGTGGGCTGTGGTGGGAGTCCACATATTCCACATATCTGAGTCAAATCCAACCTCCAAATATTAGGCGGCTGCTTGCCCTACACTGTACTAGCTACCAGCAGAACCCGCCATCTCCTGGAGCTCAGCAGAGGAGTCAGTGAGAGTCTGCAAAGCCTTTAACACCGAGTGTGACACATGGAAAGGGCTCTATAAATAACAGCTCTCTTCATCCATATGTATTAAATAGCAACGTGCCCAGTAGCTGTCTGGTCTTGCTTGATATATTTCCCTCCTTTCTCTATTTCATGTTTTTCTTTGACCTAGAAATCAGAGGGCGACAAAACTGAATGAGACTTTTATGTGTAATGATGTTGGAAGGTTCCTTTTCTTATTGTCATAAAGCCTGGCAGCTTGCAGAGCTGGGAAGTATGTGCCAGGCCACGGGGAAGGCTCTCTTTAACCAGGGCAGGCACAGCGACATGATTCCTGGTGGGTCTCTGTGTCCTTTCTCTTCATCTTGGGATGGGGCTTGCTAGGCAGGCCGGAGGGATGAAGGTGAGCACAGAGTCTGAAGCTAGGCATAGGGATGGCAGGTCTGGTGGGCAGAGGCTCTGGCTCCTACAGTCTCTCCTTGAATGTCATCATAGCCAGAGGATAACCACATTATTTCAAAGTCAGAAGTGGCTGTGAGAAACTTGAAGGGAGAAACATTCCAAGAACAAGGGCTTTTTAACAGGTCCTTGCCAGGAAGACGCTGAAAGCTAAGCTCTAAGCCATACCAAACCACGGGAAGACAAGGGCTGCGGGAACAGGAGACTGGGAGAGCAAATCTCTGCTTCATTCACGGAGAATCTACCATCTTTCCCCCTGATTGGGAAATATCCTATGCTATTATAGGAAGAAAATGATAAAGCAAAAATTAAAAGAAAAAAAACCACTGCAATCTCCACTGAGCTACCATTGGTAATATTTCAATCTATTTCCTGCTGGGTTTTAATTGTTTTTGAGGAGGAAGGGCGGGAATCAGACCTAGGGCCTCGGTGCATGCAGAATAAGCACTCTGTCATTAAACTACAAAGCTGTCATGCCTAGCCCATCCTAGTCTCTCTTTGGGCATGATAAATCTATGCACATCTTACAAACTATTTTCATGTTAGATTTGTAGCTTTCTATTTTCCATTTCACAGGTCTGAAGACCTCTCATCATTAAATATTCTCTAAGGACATGCTTTGTATCGGTTGCCTGCTGGTGTCTCTCCACTGTTACCCTTTTCTGGTTTTTAGTTCTGTGAGTTGATGGTCCATTAGTTATTTATATTTTTTTTTTTTTTTTCCCTTTCTGCAGCTGAGGACCGAACCCAGGGCCTTGTGCTTGCTAGGCAAGCGCTCTACCACTGAGCTAAATCCCCAACCCCTATTTATATTTCTTTAGGGCAGTGGTTCTCAACCTTCCTAATGCTGTGACCTTTTAATACAGTCTCTCATGTCATGGTGACCCCCAGCCGTAAAATTATTTCGTTGTTACTTCATAACTGTAATTTTGCTACTGTTATGAATCATAATGTAAATATCTGATATGTGACCCTGTGAAAGGGCCAGGTGACCCTGGGGGTTGCAACCCACAGGTTGAGAACCATTGCCTTACAGCCCGCTTTGTTCATGCTTCAGTCTCGTATTGAAAAGACAGCATTTTATTATTGCCTTCATAGTTCTTTACTTACCATTTTAGAAATATAATCTCACACCTAATAATAGATTTGTGGAAAATATTTTAGGCAGATGGAGTTTGAATTCCCACAGAAAGATGTTATGTGTCTTACATGCAAAACTTTTCAAAGTTTACATTTACTTTAATGGTAGAGACTGGCCTTCTAGTATTTGAAATGGAAAATTCGCTATTGGAGATTTTTGGAAGGAGGTCTACTGAATGAACCTATGATGACATCAGACTTTCATGATGGATGAAAGGGAAGCAAAGCAGCTGGGAAGCATCGTTCACTGGTGTTATGATCACTAGGGCTGTCTTACCCATGAGCAGCTGGGCCTGTATTCAAGTGCACTTTAGCATTGCTTTTTTTTTTTTTTTTTTTAAGCGGAGTCTCACACTGTAGTCCAGGCTGGCCCAGAACTCACAATGTAGCCCACGTTGGCCTCAAACTTGTGGCGGTCCTTCCTCTTTAGCCTCCAGGGGGCTGGGACTTTTATACCTTTGTAAGAGTCTAACAACGCCATCTGGTGTTTTAAAAACACAATTTAGGTTTTAAGCCATTTCCACATATCTCTATTTTTATACCCAAGGTTTGGGTCACCACTCACGAGGTGAGAAAGGACTGTCACCCTGGGATAGTAGATAATGACAACAGTTCCAAGGAACCCGAGATTCTTGTTCTCAGCGTCAGCGTGGTAAGTGGAACAGTCAAAGCCTGGCTACTCTGTCCCTCATCCCCAAGTGCTCCTCCTTCCCACCCTGCTCCATGTGGGCAGCAGGTGCCTGGTCCTCTCCACCTCTCCAGTGTCTGGCACAGAGCATGGCTTGTGTTCATCCTAGTGGTGGTCGGCAAAACAGTCACATGACATGTGGGGCATGCTCAGAGTGCTAGATCACTGAGAAATGGAGACATAAGCATGATAAAATTGTATAAGATAAATGTGAATGTTTATGAATAGAAAATAGGGGCATGGCTTGCTGACTCAGCACATTGCAAGGGTCTGAATAAATACCTCTTTGACAAAACTAAACCTACTTTTTCTTTGTTTCCACATATGACTTTTCAAAAAGCAATTCATTGGGCTGGTGTGCATACAGCACAGACAGCCCCTTGATACATCATGCAAATATTAGAAACATCAGGAGAAATGGTAAATGAAAAAAAAAAAAATTTGGGTGCTATTTGTGAAGCCTGCCACCTGGTGGATCCATCTAGCTACAGCAAGAGCTGTATGAGCTAAGGCAACCTGATGAATGAGGAACCTCTTAGAGACAGTGAAAGCTTTGAAAAAACAGTAACAACAACAGAAAGAAAGAAAGCAAACTGCTACGTGTCCAGTTAATTCACTTTTACCTGAAACTCTTTTTGCGCATAGTGCCCAGTGGGAGGGAAGTGATTTGAAGTTGGCTGAACTGAGTAGAGTAGCTGAAGTCAGGCTATCAAGGTCTCCGTCTGGCTTTGTCAGTTTACTCATTGGCCTTAGCGTAATTCACTGAGGACCACTGTTTCTGTCTGATGTTCCCGGTAAAGCTCAGCTGGGGGGCAGGATCTTCCTGCATCATCCTTTGTGTCTGGGGCCCTGACTCTCCTCCTCCATCCTAGCTCCAGCCTGCTTGCACACGTCATCCCTATGAACCAAGGCTTCAACCCACTAGGCTCACTGTGTCCTGAAGACTTGAGACCCACCTACCCACCCACTTCACATCTGCACGTCTACTCATGGAGCCTGGACTATCCCGAATCTACTTGTCCATGCACTAAATCTCCGACCCGTTTTCAAGGCCTGCCCAGCCTGACCCCGTCCCCCCCCCCCCCCAGTTCTCACAGGCTCTTTCTGTGTATGCCAGTAGAGAGCCATCTTTCTTCCTTCTGAGCTTCTGCCATGTTTACAGTCTGTTCCTTACATTTCCTGCTTTGATTCAAGCCTGGTGTTGCCACTGCTTCCTGCTGTGAGCATTAGACTGTGAGGGGTACTGGTAATTAGATGCATGTGTTGGAGCCGTGTGCAGTAGACACTGAAAGCGTGGCCCCTGAATCACACTGCCTGGATAGAACCCATCCTCCGAGCAGATGGGGGTGGCTGCCTTGTGCATGTCTCTCTACTTTGGTGTTTGTGTCTGGAAAATGGGGACACTTCTTTTTATAGCACTACCTCAGAGAATAAGGAAGGGTAACATGAGTGTATCTAAAACACAGCAGAGCCTGGTGGGGGCCAGGACTCATGCTTCATTAGCTGTGTGTGTGTGTGTGTGTGTGTGTGT
>CABHPP010000276.1:29425-58705 GCA_902168425.1 Peromyscus attwateri | reverse complement strand
ACACACACACACACACACACACACACACACACACACACACAAAATGAAGCAAAAGGGGAAAAATCTCAGAAAGTTCAAAAATATTTTGAACTAAGAAAAAAATGAAAACACAACTTGAAATTTGTGGGTTACAGTAAAAAACAGTGCTTAAAGGGAAATAGCACTGAATCCATATATTAGAAAAAAATTATATTTGATACTCTAAGCTGCCACTTTAGGAAACTAAAGATAAATGAGAACATAAAGTCCAAGTAAGCAGAAGAAAAAGAATAAGAATAGAGCAGAAATCAATGAAGTTGAAATTAGAAAAGTGAAAACTGGCTTTTTGAAGTGATCAATAAAATTGATAAACTCTAGCCAGATTATGGAAAAAAGAGAAGATATAAAATACTAACATCAAAAATGAAAAAGAAGACATTGCTACAGATCCTACCACCTTAAACAGATGATAAGGAGCATTCTGAATAACATCATACCTGTAGACTGGTAAAGATAAAATAAAACATTGTTTTCTTCAAAAGACACACAAAAGAATTAGCACCACCAACAATAAAACCCATCTGAAACCAATAAGCAACTAGGAAGGTTGCAAGCTACAAAGTTAATACTATACAAAAGTCTATCATTCTCCTATATGCCACAATGAACAAGTGGTGTTTGAAATAAAAATAAACCCACAATTCTATTTGGCTTACTTATACATACCTATAATCACAGCACTCAGAAGTATTGTATACCTTGTAATAAAGACAGCCCCTTTGAGAAATGGTGCTGGGAAATTTGAATACACACATGTAGAAAAAAGCAAAGTCCTACAAACTCAAAATACATCACAGACCTTTATGTAAGACCTAAAACATTGAAGCTATCTGAGAAAAATTAAGGGGAAACACTTCAAGATCAAGGCATACACAGTGATTTTCTGAATAAGATTCCAATAGCTCAAGCAATAATACAAAGAATTGATAAATGGGTTGCATTAAATTTAAAAGCTTTGGCTCCACAAAAGAAACAATCGAGCAGGGTGGTGGTAGCACATCCATTATATCCCAGCACTCAGAAGGCAAAGGCAGGCAGATCTCTGTGAGTTTGAGAGCCAGCCTGGTCTACAGAGTGAGTTCCAGGACAACCAAGACTACACAGAGAAACTCTGTCTCAGAGAGAGAGAAGGCGGGGGGAAGGAAGAAGGAAGGAAGAATCAGCAGAGTGAAGGCAAAATCAGATAAAATCCTTTCTAATCATTTATCAGGCACATAGTGAATATCCAACATATATAAAGAACTTGAGCTGGAGAGATAGCTCAGTGGTTAAGAGCCCTGGCTGCTCTTTCAGGGGACTGGAGGTTGATTCCCAGCACCCACATGGTGCCTTGTAAGTATCTGTAACTCTAGTCCTAGGCAATATGACAGCCTTTTCTAGCCCCTGAGAGCACCAGGCATGAAAGTGGTGCATAGACATACATGCAGGCAAAACACCCATACATATAAAATAAAATAATACTGATTTTGAAATTGAAAAAAATCATACATAGAAATTTTTAAAATGAATCTTTTTTAAACATTAAGTATGTGTGTATATATATATATATATATATATATATATATAGAGAGAGAGAGAGAGAGAGAGAGAGAGAGAGAGAGAGAGAGAGAGAACTAATTTTAAATGCAAATAATCCAGGCAATAAGCAAATGAGCTAAAAAGACACTTTCCAAATGAAGGAATGAGGCTAAAGACCTTAAGAGATGGCTCACCCAAAAAGTCATACAAGTGGCAAGAGGGCATATGAAGAGATGATCTACATGGTTTGTCATCACAAAAATACAAAGAAAAACAGCAAGCACCACTGCCCTCCTATCAGACAAGCACAGTCCAGAACACTAATGACACCAAATGCTGACAAGGATGTGGGGCAACCAAAACTTGATCTAGTTTTAGCAGGAAGACAATTTGGTGTTCCTACAATGGTTAATATTGTCAACTTGACAGGATCTAGAATCACTTTGGGGACAAACTTCTAGTCATGTCTATGAGAGAGTTTCTGGACTGGATTAACTGAGGGGAAAACTCACCCTAAATGTGGGTGGCACCATTCCATAAGTCAAGGATTTGGACTAATTAGAGAGCAAACTGAGCAGCAGCATTCATACCTCTCTGCTTCCTGACTGTGGACACAGTGTGGCTGCCACCCCATTCTCCTGACATCATGCCTCTCCTCCATGATGGACTGCATCCTTTGAACTGTAAGCCAGAATAAATCCTTCCTCCCTAAAGTTTCTCCTTGTCAGATTTGACCTCAGCGATGAGAAAAGTAACTAACATGGTTTCTTACAAAGTGTAACTAAAATTTTATCATACAATCCAACACTTAGGGCTTTTGTATCTACCTAAAGGAGTTAAAGACTGTGCCCACACACCTAGATGATTATATTAAGCTTCATTTATGCTTTCCAATCTTGGGAGCAACACAGTGTCTGGTCTTTTTTTTTTTTTTTTTTTAGGGATTTTTATTTTTTATTTTGGAGACTTTCATATACACATACAATGTGTTTTGATGAAATCCACCCCCATTTCCTCCCCTCTAGCACCCCCCCCAATCCCCACCACCACTTTGCCTCCCAACTTCATGTGCTCTTTTTTTAAACCCAAGGTTCATTTAGTGCTGCCTATATATGTAAGGATGTAGGGCCATCTACGGGAGCATGGGCAGCCTCTTAGAGGCCACATCTCGAAAGAAAACTGGCTCTCCCTCTCCCAGCAGCCATCAATTGCAAATAGCTAGAGGTGAGACTTCATGAGCCCCTCTCCTATCTGTGCTGGGATTTTGGTGGCTTGTTCTTGTACAGATCTTGTGCATGCAGTCACAGCCACTGAAACACAATGTCTCTCAGTAGATTAACAGATAATACATTGTGGTCCATCCAGACAATGGAATACTATTCAGCACCTAAACTAAATGAGCGCTATCGAGTCACAAAAAGGCATGGAAAAACCTCAAATGTACATTACTAAATAAAGGAAGCCAATATGAAAAGACTATGTTATTTGTGATTCTAAATACACAGGACTCTGGAAAAGGCAAAATTATGGAGACAGTAAAAAAGGTGACTGATGAGCTAGGAATATAGTTCAGTGAGAGTATGTGCCCAGCAAAGATAAGGCCCTGGGTTCAAGCCCCAGTATTGAAATTTAAAAAAAAATGCAGTGAGAGGAATGGGGAAATAAGCAAAGATTTTTTTAAGGCAGTGAAAACATCCATTGTATGTTTGTGCAAACCCATAGAATGTACTACACTAAGAACTTGTCCAAATGTAAACTATGGATTTGAGGTTATTATGACTTTTCAATTGACATGAATCACTTGCAATAAATGTACTGATCTGGTAGAGGAAAATAAGGAGGGAAAAGCTATTCATGTGTGAGGGCAAGAGGTAAGTGTTATTGTGTCCTTCTCAATGTTACTGTGAACCTAAAATTATTCTGAAACAGTAAAGCATTCAGAGCTAACACTAACAATTGTACTTCCATCTACAGCCCTCTTTGCTAATTAAAAACACCTACATACAAAATAATTGCATATGTAATTGTCTTCCAGAGTCTCAAAATCCAAGGCAAAACTGATCACTGAAAACATTCATTTCAGTGGCATAAAAGATCCTAATTATACACAAATGCCTTAATATTTCTTCAAGTTCAACATACTTGTGAAGGGTTAAGTACATTTTAGAGTCAAAAGAAATCATTTCTCTGGATCTGTGCTGAGAGCACAGATCCATCTGAGAACCACCACTGGGAGGGGTGCCACGGGCTCTCTAAGACGTAGGGCACATGTAGTGAGGGAAACCTCAGTACCCTGCTCCTCAGTTTTCCTCTGAAAGAAAAATATTTTGAGCAGAGGAAATGCTACCAGTATTTTTAAAGAAAATTTTTACCAAGGATGAATAAAAAAGACCAGAACACACTTATGGTTTCTCCCTGGTCATTGTCTACGCACTACATACGAACTATCTGGGATTACTTGAAAGGATTTTGATGATTAATTGTTCTATCAGAATCGGTCACATGGAACTTTATTTGTATCACTTCCTAGCCCTAAGATCAAGTGAAGTTTTATTTCTAAATTAATTTAAATCTCTCTCTTTGTACTAAACACAATAGCTACTACCAAAGACTTAAAAGTCTGTCTTCCAGAATAGATTGTATGTTCCTCACTCTGGATATCAAGAAAAGCAGGCATCTTCATTATTGTCATGGATTTCATTTTAGATTACTATCCTGACTTCTCAGCCTGGAAAAGAAGTGATCAGACACCTGGAGGAAGGGCTGAAAGACATAAACCTACTTAGTGTCAGAAGGCTGCAAGTGGTGGAGATCACAAGAGACATCCAAGAGCATATGGACTCACCGTCCCCCATTGAAGAACCCAGCAGTGGTGGTAAGAATTTTGCTTTTTACTGTTTCCCATGCTGGTCTTGACCTAGCAATCTTCCTGCCTCAAAAATGTTTATGTTGGGGCTGGAGAGATAGCTCAGTGCTCATGGTCACTTGTTGCTCTTATAGAGGATTCAGGTTTGGGTCCCAGCACCCACATGGTGGATTGCAACTGTCTGTAACTCCAGTTCTGGGGGATCCCATGCCCCCTTCTGGCCTTAGTGGGCACTGAATATGCACACGGTACACAGAAGTACCTGTAGGTAAAACACCCATACACAACAAAAATAAAATAAACAAACCAATTATTTTTAAAGGGAAAAAAAAGTAGGATATGATGTCCCATCCCTGTAATTGAAGCATCTGGGAGATGGAGGCTGGTAGCACTGAAGTCCACACTACATAGCAGTTTGAGGCCGGCTTAGGCTCCACGTGACTGAAGAGAGAGAAACCCAAGTTTTCAGATTTTGTGACATAAAACACTTAGAACAGTGCCTGTGCTAAATAGATAAATGCCATGTGCTGGTATTAATGGTAGGATAATTGAAGTATTTGTAGTGCTTTTTAATATGCCTGTTACTGAGAAAATTTCAAACTCTAGTAATTTATTGTTTTACTAAAAGGAATATGTGACCATCAAAATACTTTTCAACTTAGAAGCCTCTCCTAATCCCACCACCCCACTACAGGATTTTTATTTTTGTATATTGCCACTCATTTGCCCCCTGTCACATTTATGCCCCATATGTAGAATCTTTTTGTTGTTGTTGTTTTTTGTTTTTTGTTTTTTGTTTTTTGTTTTTTGTTTTTCGAGACAGGGTTTCTTTGTGTAGCTTTGCGCCTTTCCTGGAGCTCACTTGGTAGCCCAGGCTGGCCTCGAACTCACAGAGATCCGCCTGCCTCTGCCTCCCGAGTGCTGGGATTAAAGGCGTGCGCCACCAACGCCCGGCCGTAGAATCTTTATGTGTAATTTTTGTTTTCATCTAATATAATATAAAACTTTTCCATACCCTTCGTTTCTGGTTTTTGTCTTTTTTTGTTCCTCTTTCACTCTTAACAGAAAATGAGAAAGTGTTTGCCCAAGAAATAGATACAAACTCTCACAGGGAAACCTGTATGCTTCCTTCACCCTGTGTTCTTTACATGTGAACCAACCCTGTATCGACAGCAAATTCCTAATGATCTTAATCATCTTAGGATCTAGGAAATTCTGCTAATTCTAGCACCCAAGACTGGCCTCGTAGAAGAGCCATAAATCATAGGAATAATGTTGCTATCTTCTTTGGGGATTTTTTGTGTGTTGCTATTTTATTTTTTTATTTGTTATTAGTATGTGCATTTGCACCTATGTGTGTGCATGTGGGCACATGCATGTGGAAGTTAGAGGATAACTTTGGGGAGTTCATTTTTAGCTTTCCACCTTGTTTCAAAGCAGGGTGTCTCTGGTTTCTGCTGATCTGTGTAGTCCAGGATAACTGGTGTGCAAGCTTCCAAATGATTTTCCTGTGGCTGCCTCCTAAGAATGTCGGGATTACAGGTGCATGCTACACCTTCCTGTGTGTTCCAGGGATCAAACTCAGGTTGTTGGGTTTGTGTGGCAAGTACTTTTTACCCACTGAGCTATTACACGCAGAAGTAAGGTCTTTTTAATTTTTTTTCTTCTTGTTTTCCTATTTGCTGCAGTGTTGGGGATCAAACCCAGTGCCTTGCACCAACACAAACATTCAACACTAGGCTAAATCTCTAGCTCCTTAGAAATAAATCTTGTGGGTTGGAGAGATAATTTAGCAGTTAAGAGTGCTTGATGCCCTGGGCAGTGGTGGCACACACCTTTAATCCCAGCACTCGGGAGGCAGAGGCAGGAGGATCTCTGTGAGTTCGAGGCCAGCCTGGGCTACAGGGTGAGTTCCAGGACAGGCACCAAAGCTACACAGAGAAACTCTGTCAAAAAAATAAGAAAAGAATGTTTGATGCTTGTAGCAGTGTGAATGAAAATGGCCCCCACAGGCTCATACACTTACAAGCTGAGTCCCTAGTTGATGAGCTGTTTGGATAGGATTAGGAGGTGTGGCCTTGTTGGAGGAGATGTATCACTAGAGGTAGGCTTTGAGGTTTCAAGCCAATGCCAGGCCTAGTCTCCACCACCATCCCCACCCCCCACCCCCCACCCCTGCCTGCTACCTGTGTATCAGCATATAAAGCTCTCAGCTATGCTCCAATGCCATGCCTGTTTGCTTCCCACCATATTGATCATGGTCTAAACCCCTGAAACTGTAGCAAGCCCTCAATTAAATGTTTTCTTTTAGAAGAGTTGCCTTGGCCATGGTGTCTCTTCACAGCAATAGAACAATAACTAAGATAATGCTCTTCCAGAGAACCCAGGTTTCCTATATCACTCACTATGGGCAGCCTTACAACCACCTTTAAATACAGCTCCAGAGGATCCAAGGCCCTCTTCTTGCTTCCTCAGGCACCCATATACGTATGGCATACATTCAAACAGACACACATGCATACATATTTTTTTCAAAAAAGAAAGAAATCTCAACAGGGATCCATATTATGGTACTTCTTGGGAGTGCCTAAAACTTCATTTGTGTACTTTAAAGAAGTTAGAATTGGAACACGATGGTAGATAAAACACTCAATATCATTAGAATTCAGTTCTCTCCAAATTGACCTACTAACGTGATTCCAATCAAAATCCATCAGAGTTTTTTGTCGATTTTGTCTTGGCTTGGTTTGGTTTTTTGGTATTTTGAAACAGGGTCTTGCTGTGTAGCTCTGTCTGGCATGAACTTGTGGCAATCCCCCTGCTTCAGCCTCCTGAATGCTAGGATTACAAGTATGTACTGCCATGCCCAGCTTCATTTTGTTTGTTTTGTTTCGTTTTTTGCTTTGCCAAAGCCTACGTTACATATTACCTAGGCTGCCCTGGAAAATAAGATTCTCCCATTTCAATCTCAGAAATGTCAAGATTACAATTGTGTGCCACCACACCCACCTCACTTTTTCTGTTGTTGTTGCTAATCTAATGAGCTAATCCTATGGAAAGTGTGTGTGTGTGTGTGTGTGTGTGTGTGTGTGTATGTGCGTGAGTGCACTTGTGTGCATGCATGAATCCAAGTTAAGGCACGTGTTAAAACTAAGGATTGCCTTGTCAGGTATAAAGATTGTTAAATATAAAGATGTGTAAAGTTGTTAAATAAGACAGTATTGGGGCTTGTCATACAAGCCAACCACGGATCTTTTGCCTCACACGAATAGTGCTCTGGATATTACACCCAGCACTACACAAAATAACAGATAGCATCGTATTGACACAGGAATAGATGATTTGTTCTGTCTGGAGCAGATTATTGAGCCCAGAAGTAGAAAGTCACATGAAAACTTGTGTTGTGGCTGCCATGGAAAAACCATGAAAAAAGATTCATCAATCATTCTAGAACTATCAACATTCCTTACAGGAAAAAGGGAAATTGGACCTCTACTTTACAAAATGTGTAACACTTTAAATGGATTAAAAACCTAAATATGAAAGATAGAACTTTTAGAAGAAAATGTGTAAGGAAAAATATTCTGTGATGGTCGGTGAGGAGAAAAAGGAAGTATTTCCCAAATGAGACACACAGTCTGCTAATAATGGAAGACTGAGTAAGTGTCCCTGTATTAAAAATCAGAATTTCTGTTTGTCAGAAGACGCCATGAACAAAGTAGTCAGATAAAGATCACAACTACAGCTCTAACCCGTAAAACCAGTAAAATACAAATTTGGAATACAAAATTTGAGACATCATCAAAAAGTAGAATGTCACAGTGACTGAACCACGGCTGTATAGAACAATGTGAGGAGTGGGGAAGCAAGGAACTAAAGACATCCAGGGGGTGGCGATTCTTCACAAAGCTGGGACATTAAAACAATAAGATACTGCTTAAGGTAGTAAACTGCTCTCTAACAGGAAAAGGGTGACAAGGAATGCAGTGTGTGGTGAGGCTTCCCCTGAAGATCAGAGAACAGCCATCAGACAGATCAGCACTGTTGATGCTATTCTTCAGCTCAAGTTAAACAAAAGACTTCATGACTGTCCAGTTATTGTTGAGCTTTTGGAGCTTACATGAACACACATAGTATGTCTCATTTGCATATAATAAATTTTATAATAGCCTTCTAAAGAATGGGTAAGCAATAAATATGCCAAAACTAAAAAGGCCACAGTGATCAATATCCTTTGGCATCTTGACGGCATCTGTCCACGTTGACAACCGTCTGCACTGATTGGGTAGCTGAGTCTTGAACGAGTTACAAATCAACTTAACGAGGCTGCCAATGAGCCTACATTTCTCAGCCGTGTACACAAGGATATCAGGTTCCTTTGCTAAGTGCTCACAAGCCATCTGTTTAAAATTTCCTGCCAGAGTTGACCAGGGATCGATGTCAAGCTCCCTTGGAAAGGTATTCTAGCCATATGTGTTCTCAGGAAGCACCAAATGTTAACAATCCAAACAAAGAAGGTAGAGATTCATTGCTTCTTAGAAGACTCCAGAAAGACCTAGGTAGGGACTGGGTATCCCCTCTGTACGTCAAGCAGTTGTCAGACTCCAGTGTCTCAGGGAACAGGCCAGAATGAGCAGCTGCTTGTCGAGCTTGTCTTTGATAACTGCATTAAAGTCATTTTCCTGTGGCATTAAGACTAAATTAGAAGCTCTGTTATGTTTGCTACCTAAAGATTTTTAACACAGACAGACATTTGTTTCATTAACAGAAGTCATGGTCTAAGAAAAAATAGCAACCTCCCTTTCATAATTAAAGTAATAGGAATTTAGCAGAATATTTGAAGTTATTTGAAAATTGAGATTTTTAAAAGTTTGTCCCTGCCGGTTTGAGGAATGATCTACACACCAGAAGTTACAGTCACTCAACACATACATGAGTTTTCATAGTAGTATACACCTGCAGATCATCACCTCAGACAGGACAGGAAACACTTCCAACATGCTCAAAAGGTCCTCCTGTCTCACTGCAGTCAATCCCACTGGTACATTTAATATAAGTAGAATCATACATATATACTTTTGTGTCCAACCTTTTTCATTCAGATATTGAGATTTGTCCATGCTGTTTATATCAGTTAATTCTTTTTATTGTTGAGTAGTAATATTTTACTTAAATGTTATGTTTTGTTTAACTATTTTCCTGTTAATGGACACTTTGGTTTCCATTTTTAACTATGAATAAAGCTGGTATAAATATCTATGCACAGACCTTTCTGTGTATGTATGTTTTCATTTCTCCTGAATTCTTATCATTCATTTTTTTCTCACACATGCACTTTCAACCCATTTGTGCTTTTATATTTAAAGTATATTTGAGCCAGGCATGGTGGCAAATGCTTTAAATCCAGCACTCAGAGGCAGAGGCATGTGGATCTCTGAATTCAAGGCCAGCCTGGTCTACAGAGTGAGCTCCAGGACAGCCAGGGCTAGACGGAGAAACTCTGTCTCAAAAAACAAACAAAAAACAAAAATAAATAAATATATAATATAAATAATAAAATTAAGATAAATAAATAAAATATATTTGTTGTACAGAACATATCTTTATATTCATTCTGATAATCTCTAAGTTTTATTTGTAATGTAAATCTATTAATAATTACCTTAAGTATATAGTTCATTTTAGGTCTACCATTTTATTTTTTGTTTGTTAACTCTGTTTTTGTTGGTCTTTTTTCCTCCTGCTTTTCTGCCTTTGAGGGGTATTTAAACATTTTTAAAATTGGGCACTAGAGAGATGGCTCAGCAGTTAAAAGACCCAACCAAGTTCAGTTTCCTGCAGCCACATCAGGTGACTTACAACCACCTGTAACTTCAGCTCCAGGGGAGTTAACGTCCTCTTCTAGCCCCTAAAGACACCTGAATACACACAGAGAAACACACTCATACACATAATTTTTTTTTAATTTAGCTGAGTGTGGTGGTGCATGTCTTTAATCCCAGCACTCAGGAGGCAGAGGGAGGCAGATCTCTGAGTTCAAAGCCAACCTGGTTTTTTGCATAGTAGATTCCAGGCCAGCCAGGGCTATATGATGAGACCATGCCCCCTGCCTCCCAAAAAACAAAAAACAAAACCGAAAAAGCATTTTAATTCTATTTTATCTATTATAATTTAGAGATTCATCTTAGAATTCACATTTGAATTCACAAAAATAATTCACATTATTTTTTGCAGCTTCTCTGGGGGGTTACATTATATATCTTTTGTCTTTTTACAACCTAATTAGAGTTAACATAGTACCATAGGGCTTAAAAATCTATTTTTAAGCTTTTTATAGCCTACTTAAAATTAATATAGCACTATTTCATGTAAAATACAGAAACTTCACAACTATGTAGGTCCATTTATCCCTCCTCAAACATATATTCTTTTACTTGTTTATTTTTTGTTTGTTTGATTTTGAAACAGGGTCTCATAGACACTAGACTGGCTTTGAAATTAATATACAGCTGAAGCTGACCCTGAACTCCTGACTCCTGCCTCTACCTCTCAAGTTCTGAGCCCTAGGGTTACATATACACTGTTGTTTATGCTGTAGTTATCATATGTGTTCAGTGCTCGCAGAGGCCATAAAAGGGTATCAGATGCCCTGGGGCTAGAGTGACAGATGCTTGTGAGCTGCCATGTGGATGCTGGGGATTGCCCTTAACTGCTAAGCTGTCTCTCCAGCCCCTAGTCTTAAATCCAGGATCCTCCATCTTTACTCATATATTTTTGCCACTTCTAAAGCTCCTCATCCATTGCTAGACAGCCGAGTTTCCCTTGGATATCATGTCCTTCCCCTTGAAGGACTTTGGTATTTCTTATAGCATTGTTCTGGTAGTGACCGTTCTCCTCATTACTATTTATCTGAAAATGTCTATTCCACCTTTATTCTTGAAGCATATTTGTCTCATACATAGAATTATGGATTGCCTGAGCTGTTTCAGTAATTTAAAGCTACTTCACTGTCTTCTGGCCTCCCCTGGTTTCTATCCAAAAGTGACAGCCCTTAAATCATTTTCAGCTGTCTGGAAAGGATCATTTTTCTGACTGCTTTCATGAAATTTGTCTTTGTGTTTGTTTTCAGCAGCTTGATAATGCCATAACTCAGCATAGATTTCTTCTCATTTATCCTGTCTGGAGTTCGCTAAGCCTCTTGAATCTATATGTTCTTTTTCAGGGTCTGATCATTTATTTGTTGCTCTTAAAGACTTCTTTCTGACTGGACTCAGAAATAGAAGCTCTCAGCGAGGATAACCTACATCTTCTTGCATTCTGTTCTTGGCATTTTTCTTTGGCTTGCTTCATTCTCCTGGACAAAAGCTTAGCAGATTCTGCAGCCGTCTCTGTTTTTCTGAATGTGTTGTTTCTTCAGAGCGACGTTGGCATCTGTGTTGCAGGACAGGTGGAATGACAAGACTCTGAACCTGGGTGCTCTGCTTCTGGGCTTACCTTCTTTGTTTAAGGGCTTCCTGACAACCTATTGGCAGGCATCATCCTCTCTAGAGAGATTGAGCAGCTTCAGGATGCTGCTAGCCCTTTTGGGCTCCAACTGCTGAGGCACAGTAGTATCTGTCAGCCTGGGAATAGCCTTCTCTCCCTTTTGACCAAACTGAGAACTCAGATTGGTATCCACAGTGCCAAACAGACTTGTGCTTCCTCTCTCCAGCTCTCCTTGGTCTATAACAAGAATGCCACTTACTCAACAGCAGGTACACTCTGACATGAGTCAAGACACCTTGCCTCGTGGGAAAACCTTTTTTGCCATCCCCACCACTGATTCAGACAACATAATCCTTCCACTCTTCACCAGAGCATTAGCAGCTACTTCTGTGGCCCCGTGCTCCTCATAGAAAGTACGAAGTTGGCACTCATCATCCACTTGGATGTGTTTTTCAATATGTTTCTGATAGCTGCTGACTGGGAAGGAAATATACAGCTTCATCTTGACATAGCTGACCGCTTAGGAGGCTCCAGGAAAAAGAGCTTGAGTCTATATGCTTTATTTTTCTTTTTAAGACAGGGTCTCACTGTATAGCCTTGACTGGCCTAAAATTCAGTTTGTTGATCAGACTGACCCCAAACTCACAGAGACTCAACTGCTTCTGCCTCCCAAGTACTGAAGTTAAAGGTGTGCACCACCATGCTTTACCAAACCTATATGCTTAAATCTGTAACCTAAATTGAAATTTTTTTTTGCTATTATTTCTTCAAATATTTTTGTGCTATATCCTTTCTTCTCTTCTAGGACTCCAATTACCCATATGTTAAAGTGGTGTGTGCCTCTTCATCTGATTTTTGTTTGTTTGTTTGTTTTTGGAGACAGGGTTTCTCTGTGTTGTTTTGGTGCCTTTCCTTGGAACTCACTCTGTAGACGAGACCGGCCTCGAACTCACAGAGATCTGCCTGGCTCTGCCTCCTGAGTGCTGGAATTAAAGGCGTGCCCCCCCCCACCACCACCTGGCTTTTCATCTGATATTGTAGTGCTGGGAACCGAAGGTTTTGTGCATGCTAAGTAAGCTCTCTACCAACTGACCTGTGTCCCTAGACCCCGTCTGTATTGTTCATTTTCCTTTCTTCAGGTCTTTACGTCACTCGCTTTTTCCTCTCGCATTTTCGTCCTGCCCATGTGAATATTTTTGTTTAGATATTGTATTTTTAAGCCCTAATGTTTCCATTTGGTTATCTTTTATATTTTCTGTTTCTCTACTGACATTTCTTACATTCCTATTCATTGTGAACATACTTTCAATTCCTCATTGAGGATGATTTTAATTATGCTAGTATGAAGTCCTTATCTGGTAGATGCAACATCTTTATCATGTTAGGGTTTGCATCTGTGATCTGTGTTTTCCAGTGAGACTGAGTCACAGTTTTCTTGCTCTCTATGCCAAAAACATTGTGGTTTTATTTTATGAATGCTATGACATAGAGATTCTAGACTCTATTGTGTTGCTTTGGAGTGATTTGTTTGTTTTGTCAGTTCATTAACTTTGTTAGCCTCAGACTGCCACTCGTTGGTCCTACAGTGAGCAAACACTCAAATTCTCAGTCCCGTTCTCTTTATACTTGTTTTGCTTGCTACTGTTGTTGTTGTTATTTGAAACATGGTCTCATTGGGTAGCCTTGGCTGCTGTGGAATTCACTATGTAGACTAGAATGGCCTTGAACTCACAGAGATCCACCTGACTGCCTCCTGAGTGCGGGGAATTAGAGGCGTGCGCCACCCTGCTTGGCCTCAGTCCCGTTCTTTAAACCCAAACTCTAAGCTGTGTTCAGTTTGCCCCATATGTGTAATGCAAGGGCCAGCTGGGGCTTTGGACTGAGCATAAGCACGTCATTCAGTGCTCTCCGGCTCGGCTTCCTCACTTTCTGGAGACTCTGGTTCACCTGTTTCCTTCCTCTAACAAAGTCAGTGGAAGACAGACTTTTCTCTCAAGATTTGGGCCGGGGAGACGGCTCAGTGGATGCTTGTGTACAAGCATGAGGACCTGAGTTTGACCTCCAGCATGCACGTTAAAAGGCCAGACACTGCAACACCTCCTATAATTCCAGAACCGGTGAGGTGGAGTCAGGAGGATCCCAGGGGTTTACTGACCAGACAGTCTAGCCAAAATGGTGAGCTACACGTTCAGTGAGAAACTCTATCTCAAAAATAAGGTGGAGAGCAATAGAGGAAGACACTGCAGTTGACCTCTGGCCTCTGCACATGCAAGCATGGGATCGCACACCTGCACACACATACATGCCCTCCCACACACAGAAATAAAGGAATACATGTTTTTATTAAAACCTAAGCCAATGTAAGACTTGTCTCAGCAAGTAAAGGTACTTACTGCCAAGCTCAAAGACCCTACCCTAGCTCCATACCCTAGTTCAGTCTCTAGGAGAGAACCAACTCTTACCATCAGACTAACACACACACACACACACACACATACACACACACACACACACACACACACACACACACACACACACACTACTATTGTTGACAAGATGAAAAAGGTGCTATGATGTCAAAGGACAACTGGAAACTAGGGGAAGTGCTGGGATTTACAACACAGGACATCTAAACACAAAGTTACAACAGCTCTTTTAGGGGGGTGTTGTAAATACCTTCGAAATTTTAATAGAGGTTTCTTTTGAGCCGCCAGTTCCTCTTTTATGAGGCCTGAAAACACTCTTCCAGCGATGCAGATATGCACAGACACATGCAGAATCACAGTCGTGCAGCCTAGGTGTGCGTGCACACGCATCCTTCAGGATTTTCTTCCGTTTCAGAGACCTTTTCAACTTTTTCTTACTCAATTAGCTCACTAGGCAAGCTCGATGATCCGAGTTCAGTCCCTGGACTGTACAGTGAAATTAGAACACTATCACCCAGAAGTTGTGCTCTGACCTCCACACTTGTTCCCTGGTCCGTGTGCAGCAGAGTGTGCCTGCTCCCACACACAAGTAATGATGATTAATAATAAAATTTTAAGTGTTTAAAGGAGACAAGATGCTCTGCTGCAGTTGTTGGGGCCAGGCCATCAGACTGAATGTCTTCCCAGCCCTTTCCTCATCCACCCTTTCCTGTCCTCCTCTCTCACCATGGTGCCTGTGGAAACACTACTGCCCAGTCAGCTTTACGTTTTTGATGACCAGTTTACATTAAATACTTTTAAGTTGTGTGATATGTAAATTAATGTCTGCATGGGTAAGAAAAGACTTTTGTTTTTGAAACAGGGTCTCTGATTGCCCTGGTACTTGGTACCTCCCCCATAGCCAAATGCACAGAAATTCTGCCTCAGTCTCCCTAGTACTGCAGTTACAGGCACGTGCCACCATGGAAGGTGTTTAAATATCTCCTAACTAGTGTTTACCAAGCCAACAATACTTACTCCAACTGTTTGTATGTTTTATTGATATGGGGATACATGGGGCAGTGCAGCTTCCGATGTCACCCTCCTTTGAGACAGGTTCTCTGGTGGGTCTAGAGCTCACTGGTTAGACTAAACCGGCTGTCCAGTGAGCCCCAGGTATCCTCCTGTCTCTGCCCCTCCAGTGCTTGAATTACAAGCATGCACCACCACGCCCCAGCACTTTCACACGGAATCTGGGGACTCAACTCAGGTCCTCATGCTTATGAGGCAAAAATGTTTTGCCAACTGAGCCATCTCCCCAAGTCCAAATAGAACTTTAGACTTTAGTATATCTCAGTCACTACTAAGCAACTTCTTTTACGTAGGGTTTCATTTTCTTTTAATAAAATGAAAATAGGACCATTGAGAACCATAGTTAAAAATATTTTTTCTTCCAATTTGGATCATATACTTCATTGACATTTTCAGCACATGTGAAAAAAGAAAAAGAAATGGCGAGGCTTTTAAAAGTGTCTAAAATGTTCGAATCTTTGTAGACTTCTGAGAGACAACTTTTTCATCTTTATGCCCAGGAGCTGCTCAGTGCTTTCAAGTCTACAGTGTTCCCAGGTGTCCAGTGCCCTCATTCTCTATTCAGTGAGCTCCCAGCCTGGGTATCACTATCATTTCCAGAGTACAGCGTTAGTTACTTTCCTGTGGCTGGGATAAAATACCACAACCAAGGCAACATATAGAAGGAAGAGTTTGTTTTGGCTTATGGTTGCAGAGGGGGCAGAGTTCAAAGGTGGGGACGGCATGGCAGCAGGCAGCAGACATGCAGCAGGCAGCGGACATGCAGCAGGCAGCAGACATGCACCAGGCAGCAGGCACAGCAGCAGGCAGCGGACATGCACCAGGCAGCAGGCACAGCAGCAGGCAGCGGACATGCAACAGACAGCAGGCACAGCAGCAGGCAGTGGACATGCAGCAGGCAGCGGACATGCAGCAGGCAGCGGACATGCAGCAGGCACCGGACACAGCAGCAGGCACCAGGCACAGCAGCAGGCACCAGGCAGCAGGCAGTGGACATGCACCAGGCAGCAGGCACAGCACCAGGCACCAGGCACCAGGCACCAGGCACAGCACCAGGCAGCAGGCACAGCACCAGGCACCAGGCACAGCACCAGGCACCAGGCACCAGGCACAGCACCAGGCAGTGGTCATGGCAACAGGAGAGCTCACATCTTCAACCACAACCACAAAGCAGAAAGAACAAACTGGCAGTAGATCCAGGCCTTAAGCTCTTCAAGCCCACTCCAGTGACACACTTCCTCCAGCAATGCCACATTTCCTAAACCTCCCCAAATAACGCCACTAACTGAGGACCAAGTATTCAAATGCCCTAGACTGTAGGGGACATCCCATTCAAACCACCACACAGATGTAAGGGTTGAAGTTACAGAGGCCAAGTGACTGGCCTGGGGTCACAGGAAAACTATTCAGCAGCCTGGCATTGAAGCACTTACTGAACCCTGCTGTGTGCCAGGCACTAGGCTAGTCCCGGGGACACAGGAATGGACAAGGTACCAGGGGTGACACACAGCAGCATACACACACACACACACACACACACACACACACACACACACATACACACACACACACACTGGTCTGGCTAAGGCCCCTCTGACTACATCTGTAGCATCCAGAGAAGGCACAGTCACAGAACCCAGTGCAAGCTTAGCTGTCAGGGAATACTCCTAAGACTACTAAAGGACAGTCCCCATCTGTGTCCCCTTAAAACACACAAACCAAAGAACAAGAGATTCAGGGACTAGGGAGATGACGTAGTGGTTGTCACTAAGCCTGATGACCTGAGTTTGACCTCTCAGCCCCACATGGTGGAAGGAGGGGACTGACTCCTGCAGGTTGTCCTCTGACTGCCACACATATGCATGTGTGCGTGCACACATGCGCGCGCGCGCACACACACACACACACACACACACACACACACACACACACACACACTAAATAACTTTTTTAAAAGAGAGCTTCAGGGGCTAGAACTGTGGCTTACTGGATAAACGTATGTCAAGCTCCTGCAGAGGATGGGAATTCAATTCCCAGAACCCACATCAGGTGACTCATAACCACACATGATTTCAGATTCGAGGGATCTAATGCCCCTGGCCTCCACAGGCACCTTCATTTACAAGCATATATCCCCATGTATACAAGTATACAAAATAATAATAAATCTTGGCTGATATCTTAAGGCCAACAGAAACTTTCTGAGAATCTGGTAAAGGCTAAGTACCCGTCCTCTTTCCCTACCCAACCCAAATGCACCGTCTCACACACACACACACTGTTGACACTGTATGCAATTTCAGAGGGTTCTTCTCACTCATGACTCTCAAGGGCAGACCACATCAGGGCTGTCGGTAGAACAGGGCTGATCTCTAGAACCTTGTGGGAGTAGTTATGAGCTGCAGGACTGTTTGGGAGTTCCATTTTCTTGGAACCACCTAAGGCCCACTAACTTAGACATTTTATGTCAAGAAAAATACAGTCATCTAATAATACACGTGTAGAATCCCATCAAAAACACACTTCAGAGGGCTGGAGAGAAGCCTCAGCGGTAAGGGGCTCTCGCCCTTCCAAAGGTTGGGGGTTGCTTCTCAGCACCCACCTGACAGCTCATGGTAGTCTGTAAATGCAATTCCCTGGCTTCTGCAGCCCCCCCCCCCCCCCCCCCCCCCCCCCCCCACACACACACATGAAACACATACATACTTTCAGGTATACATACACACATACCCAGAAAATAAAATATTTTAAAAGATACGCTTGAGTTGTGTGATACTGCTTTAGAGTTGTTTAGGCTGTAGGCATTATTTGACCCCCTTGTTACCCCCCCCCCAACCCCCAATCCCCCCCCCAGAGCTTAATGAGCTCCGTGAAGGCTGTCACTGCTGTGGCCACTAGGGGGCAGAATAGGTCCACACATAGACTATGAATGCGGCCTCCTGTGGAGACGATGACTCAGGCAAGGCTACCGAACACTTAGCTGTAGTTTCACTCAGGCACCCTGTCCAGGGGGCCTGTTTTATCAGACACAGAATGCCCTGCCTTCTAGCCAACGTGGGAGCTGCTCTTCAGCATCTAAGAACAACATTTTCTCTCCAACGCCCAGGTTTAGCACATTTAGTTATATGTATGAGTATCACTGCAGTAGGTGCTGGTGTTCTTACATATGACGAAGGGGAAGCCAAGGATGACAACCAAAAAAAAAGTTTCAAGAAAAATAAAAGAACTTTTTTTTTTTTTTTTTTTTTTACCTATGAGAGTGACTGATTCTATGGATGAGAGAAGAGGGAATGGGCTGGGCATGTAGCTCAGTTACTAGCATGCTTATCTTACACACACAAAGCCCTGGGCTTGGCCCTCAGCACCACATAAACTGAGTACAGTGGCGAATGCCAATCCCTATCATCCCCACACCCGGACAGTGAAGACAGGAAGATGAGAAGTTCAAGATCACATGGCTACATGATGGGTGTGAGACCAACCTGGGCCATATGAGACCCTGTTTTATCTCAGCGTAACAGTGAGAGGGGAAGGAAGAAAAAGAAGAGGAGGAGGAGGAGGAGGAGGAGGAGGAGAAGGAAGGTTGGACCTACTGCATGCTATTCGTAAACATCTCACACTGTGGTGCTCCATGGTAACTAGGAAATAGGTTAGTGTCCTCACCCCAGAACACACAACTAACAATATTCAAAGGCACAATTCAAGTCCTGGTCTTCCCACTAAATCTCACTGCCTTTCATAGACTCAGGAGAAGAGACCCTTCAGAAGAAATAAATGCTTATGATTACCCTGAGAGTATAAAACAAGAGGAGGTATTAACATAATGAGTGTGATTAACACTGTATAAATGAAGCCCGCAGACATCCAGTCGGTCCTAATTAAAGCAGACAAAGGAAGATAATTTCAACATAGCTCCTGGACGAAGTTCTGAGTCAAATGCTGGAGGAGGCGCATGCCATGGATTAACAGAGTAATAAAAGTCCTAAGGAAGGAAGGAAGTCATGTGACAGGGAGACTAACTTAGCTGAAGCAGAGGAGTCACAGGAAAAACAAAGGGAGGCCCTGAACTGGGGGATGGGGAAGGTGTACGGAAAAAGAAGGCTCCATTTAAATGGAGAAGACCAAATGTGTTCCCCAATCACAACCGTGACCACACGAATGTAAAATGAACTATAAGCCCTGCCAACATCCCCTACAAACAGAGGATGGATTAGGACATGTAGCAGATGTCATTTGAACATGATCTTGAAAAATAGGATGTCAACAGGTAGCAATGAGGAGAAACAGCCTAGGCCATCACAGAGGAAGACGAGGGTGGGATCTCTGAGGAACGATGGGTCACACCAAGCGATCCTGAACTTCGTCCAGGAGCTATGTTGAAATTATCTTCCTTTGTCTGCTTTAATTAGGACCGACTGGATGTCTGCTGGCTTCATTTAGGTGAAGTAGAGTGACAGTAGAGTAGGTGACAGTAGAGTCGAACCTGAGTCCTTTGGAAGAACAGCCAGTGCTCCTAACAGAGGAGCCATCTCTATCTTGTCGCTGAAAGGATGCCGCTCCTTCTGAGACAGCAATATGAAAATTCAGACTTGAAGCGCAGCACCACTGTGGAGACAACATGAGAGTTTCTCCAAAGAAAAAAGTTCTGCTGTTACTGTTCCTGGAGTACATAGGTTAAGAAGTTAGACATGGGGGTTGGAACCGGGCAGTGGTGGCGCATGCCTTTAATCCCAGCACTCGGGAGGCAGAGCCAGGCGGATCTCTGTGAGTTCAAGGCCAGCCTGGTCTACAAAAGTGAGTTCCAGCACAGGCAGGGCTGTTACGCAGAGAAACCCTGTCTTGAAAAACCAGAAAAAAAGAAAAGAAAGAAAAGAAATGGGGGGTTAGAGAGATGGCTCAGCAGTTACAAACACTAGCCGCTCTTCGAGAGGTCTCAGGTTTGCTTCCCACCAATTCCCATCACCCACAAGGTGCCTCACAATCATCTGTAACTCCAGCTCCAGGGGATCCAATGCCCTTTTCTGGCCTCCCTGGACACTGCGCACACATGGCCCTCAGACACACATACGGGCAAAGCACCTATACACATAAAAATAAATTAATTAAATTTTCAGAAAGTTAGAAACACGAACAATGAACATGGCTGGGGAGTACTGGCTGCCTGGCTCACCTGATGGCATGGCATTTCCATCGTAGAGGTGCCATGTTCAAGGACTGGTTATTCCAAGTGGCTTTGCCAGCACCCTCTCGGGCATTTAGCTTGCCAAGCTCAGAACTAATGGAAAAGCTAGAATATTTAGAGAAAGAATTGTAGCTGCCATAATCCGCAAGAACAGAGATGACACCCACATCTGCCACTGGGACACATGTAGGAGCCACGCTTAGAGAAGGTCCCCATATCTGCCACTGGGACACGTGTAGGAGCCACGCTTAGAGAAGGTCCCCACATCTGCCACTGGGACACATGTAGGAGCCACACTTAGAGAGAAGGTCCCCATATCTGCCACTGGGACACGTGTAGGAGCCACACTTAGAAAAGGTCCCCACATCTGCCAATGAGACACGTGTAGGAGCCACACTTAAAGAAGGTCCCCACGCCCTGCCACTGGGACAGGTGTAGGAGCCACACTTAGAGAAGGTCCCCACACCCCTGTGGCTTCATCGGTGTTCCCCTTCTGGTGAGTTTTCTCCCTGTCCACTGTGCATGTCCATCCTCGACGTTACAACAGGACCGTCAGTAAGCTACTGCAAAGTCCCGTGGTTTGCATGTCATCCTTGTGCAGGGCGTCATGCTTGTCTTTTGTCTTGTTCTAGTCTTAGAGTATTTGCTGTTAAAGAAAACATTTCTCCTTTTTTTTTTTTTTTTTTTTTTTAAAGATGTGGTTTCACTGTGTTTCTCTGGCTAACCTGGAAGTCTCTATGCAAAACAGGATGGCTTTGAACTTACAGCAATCCACTTACCTCTGCCTCTTGTGTGCTAGGTATGAGCCAGCACAACCACCTTCATTCATTTCTTCTTAAAAAAAAAAAAAAAAAAAAACCTGTTTTTCCATGGTCTCACCACTCCATGTTAAATTCATAGTTTTAATTACTTTAGGAAACCCTTTTGTTGTTGTTATTTCTAGGTTCTTAATAAGGATAATGACGTCTTGTCTCCCCGTTTCCCAGCGTTAGAGTTTCTAATCTTCTACCCTTTATACTCACTTCTCTGAGCCTCTCTTTTTAAAAAATCTATTTATTTTTACTTTATGTGTATGAATGTTTTGTATGTATGTGGTGGGGGCCCACAGAGGCTCCCTAGGAAGGCCTTACTCACAAGGTCAGAGAGTCTGGGCTTGCTTTACCCAGCAGGGCTGCATAATAGGATGATTTGGCCAAGGGCGTGGTTATCGGGTGTTTTGAAGGGTCTACACTTGTTGGTACTTTGTGCCTCGACCTTGAAAGGGGGAGGTCTTTTGCTCCTCCCCTTGCTGATGTATAAAAAGTCCATCATGATTAAACCCGGGGCGACTGGGTATTGACCCAGGGCCCTCCTGAAGCTATCCTGTGTCTCTGTCTTTCTCTCTGTCTACGGCTATATTTCTTTTATTATTTCTCAATTCTTCACTCCTCCCCTCAAGAATCCTTTGACAGGTCAGAGCTGGCCTCCAACAGTATGTGCATCATATGTGTGCCTGGTGCCTGGGAAAGCCAGAGGGTGGCCAGGTGTATCCCCTGGAAACTGGAGTTAGAGGCAGTTAGAGGCCAAAGTGTAGGTGCTGGGATTTGAACCCAGGTCTCCTAGAAAGGCAGCCAGTGCTCTTAACCACTGAGCCACCTCTCCAGCCCCTCAATTCCATTTCTTAGCTCTGTACTTGCTCTTGTAGCTTTAATAGCTCTTTTGCCTCACTAGGGGAAAGCTGTTCACTCATCCCCAAACGTGTTACTCAAGTCAAAGTTCAAAGGCTTAGAAAAAAAGAACAATAAACGAACAGTCATTCTTCTATGCTGTCACCAAATCCACGTAATTTTTTAAATGTTTCTTTGGCAATATCTTTGTGCTTATTATCATAGTACCATTAGACACGGTGGAACAGGTGAGAATTTGAAAAGGAATGCTCGAGAATAATGCTGCTTTTAAAATTCCACAGGGGCAGCCGGGTGGTGGTGGCACACGCCTTTCTTTAATCCCAGCACTCGGGAGGCAGAGCCAGGCGGATCTCTGTCAGTTCAAGGCCAGCCTGGTCTGCAGAGCGAGATCCAGGACAGGCATCAAAACTACACAGAGAAACCCTGTCTCAAAAAAAAAAATCCACAGGGGCAGAGAGTTGTGTGCTCCTGACGAAGGGAATGAAAGAGCTAGTAATGAATAAATCTGCATAACTATTTAGCAGAGTTGATCATGCTGACCAGAAAAAAGAAACAAAGTGTGCTTGCTATCCCTGTCGGCTGCAGGAGAAGTCCTCGAATGAGCTGTGAAGTCATCTAACGGCCCCGCACCTCCTGTGTTGGAGCCAGCACACTGGACTGAACCTTCTTTGTTCTGGTGGTGGAGAGTCTGCCACCTCTACCAACTTGTCCTCAGGAATGTCGTTCTAGAAATAAACGGCCTGGCATTCATGAGTCACACACAGAAGCTAATTCATTTGAGCCACTGGCTTTTCTTAGGCCCTTTGTAGCTCAGCAAGCCCCTCAGGGGTTCTCCTTAGTGCTTCCCTCACGTCCAAGCTTCCCTCCGCTACTTTCTATTTGACTTTCCCTGACAACCGTTATCTGCAGACCCAGATAACAGAGGCAGAGGTAGATCTGGCTGAATTCTGAAGCACTCCAGGAAAGCCTGTAACCCACCTACCCAGAGACACTCATCACACGCCAGCCCAGCCCCTCCTCTGTGTGTCGAACATACTTGTGAGACAGCGTACCGATGACTAATTCCATCATCTATATCGTAAGGTAGAGCCCGATACAATGAATGGTTCATCTTTTTTCTTTCAAATGTGCAGATGCATTTTAAGAGGTAATAATTAAATTTATAAATGACAACATAAAACTGATATGGCCCTTGTTAGTCACTAACCTACATTGTTATGTAATTTTTCATACATTTTATATTCTAGAATATTTTAGTGTTTTTTTAAAGATTTATTTTACTTATTTGGTGTGTGTGTGTGTGTGTGTGTGTGTGTGTGTGTGTGTGTGTGTACATGCCATGTTTGTACAGTTGCCTGTGGATGCCAGAAGAAGACAATTGGATCCCTTTGAGTTGGAGTTTCAGGTGTCTGCAGTTGCCCAGTGTGAGTGCTGGAACTGAACTCTGGTCCTTCGCAAGAATAACAACAGTAACTGCTGAGTCATCTCTCCAGACCCTTGGGCTATTTTATAACAGAAATACACAGTTAAGATAAAAAGTAAGGAATGTAGGAGTGTGGCTAAGAAGGGAATGTGTCTCAGAGCCCTGCCCGTTTCTGCTCCCCAACAGCTAACGGTTGGATGGCGGCCGCCTTGCAGACCTTTATAAAGAACGTGTGCATACTCATGTGTGCACTTATGCAGGTAGTTTTATGTCCACACACATGGGGTCATATCTGCCCTACAGCTTCCTTCACGGCTCCCTTCTAGATTCCCATGTTGGGGTATTAATCTTTAAATGCTAACAGTTGTACAGTACACACCAGTTTGAGTGTGTTGTAATTTGTTTAAGCATTCCTCTGTTGATGGACATGAGACTTGCTTCCTGTTTGGAGTTTGATTGTTAGTATGACAATGCTGTGCTGAATGTCTTTGTATATGTCTCCTGTGTACGCTCCAAGACTGTGTCTAGGACAGATCCTGAGACATACACTTGATGTGTCAGAAGACAAGTACACTTAAAGTTTCTAATTTTCAAAATTTCTAATTAAAAAATTAGATGTGTGTGATGGCTCATGTTTGGAATCCCAGCAACTGGGAAGCAAAGGCAGGAGGCTCGTGACAGGGTCAAGGCTTGCTCGACACAGTGCATGCTGGGCCAGCCAGAGCTACAGTAGCAAGACTCTATCTTGAAAAAAAATGTTTAATTAAAAATTAAACACTTAGCTGGGTGTGGTTTTGTGCATGCTTTTAATCCCAATACTTGAGGTAGAGGCAGGTAGACCTCTATGAGTTCAAAGCCATCCTGATCTACATAGTGAGATCCAGGAGAGCCAGGGATACACAGTTAAACCCTGTCTCAAAAATAATAATAATTATAATAGCAACAGCAATAATAATTAGATGCTTGGGCTGGAGAGAGATGGTTCAGTACTTGCTGTTCTCCCAGAAGTTCCTGGCACGCAGGTAGCTCATAACCATCTATAACTCCAGCTCAGGGGAAGCAGACACCTCTTCTGACCTCCACAGATACTTGCATTTGCGTGCATATACCTACATACACACATACACATAATTAAAAACTAAAAACAAGTGGCTGGAAATGACTTAGCAGTTAAGAGTACTCTTCTAAATTCAGTTCCCAGCACCCTCAAGATAGCTCACAGCAGCTGTCTATACCTCTAGTTCTAAGACATTTGATACCCTTTGCCCTCTGTGGGTGTCAGGCAGGTTTGTGATGCACAAATTTACATGCAGACAAAACACCCAAACACATAACTATTTTTTAACATTTTTAGATTTATTTTATTATTTTACATGTATGAGTATGTTGCCTGCATGCATATATGTCTGCCACATGCATGGCTAGTGCCCGCTGAGGTCCAAAGAGGGTGTTAGATCCCTTGGGACTTGAGTTACAGACAGTTTTGAGCCACCATGTGGGTGCTGGGTATCAAACCCAGATCCTCTGCAAGAACAATGCTCTCAACAGCTGAGCCATCTCTCCAGCCCCAACACGTAAATAATTTTTAATTAAAATAAATCTATTTTTAAAATAATTGTAAAGACTTATTTGTATTTTTAATTATGTGTATGCCTGTGTGAGTGCATGTACCCTTGGAGTTTAGAAGAGAGAGCATCAGACCCCAGGAACTGGAGTTACAGGCAGTGGGCCACCTGATGTAGGTGCTAGGAGTTGAACTCAGGTCCTCTGCAAGAGCAGTACATACTCTTAATAGTCATCTTCCCAACCTCACCTTTTGCCCCCCCCCCAAAAATCTTAACGTAAATAATAAGATTTAAAAACAAAAACAAAAACAAACAGAAAACTACCTTAACCACCATTTTCCTTTCTTCTGCAGAGAGTGCTATCCTGGAAGCTGATATTGTCCTTCAGAGTCTCGACAACGATGTTGTCAGCATGGAGATCTTCTTCAAAGCCTGGCTGCATAATAGTGAAACCGACCGAGAACACATCCATCTTCTTCTTGCTCCACAGACCCTTCCTCCTTCTTCCAGGGCAAGAGATAATCCAAGTACATAACCCTAAAAATATAGGTTCTGTGGGCTAAGTCTGTCCTTGTCTAGGATTAGAAGACTAGATGACTCTGGTAAGTCATCAGAATACAGATCATTTGAGGCCTAGGGGTTGGAGGAGGCTTGGGTGACGCTGTCTAGTGACAGTATGGATATAAAGAGAAACCATCTGAAGAGTGACCATCCCAGCCAGCAAAAGCCAAGCAGTTACATAGGCAAAGTGCCTCAATGATAAGAAATCAGCTACACCATAGCAGGATACACTGAATCATGCACTGTCCTCAATATTCTCACTCTTAATGTGGTAGGTATTCTTGGTACTATAATTCAAGAGTCTGTTACCTTGATAATATCACCACTGCCTGTGGTAAGAATAATAACAGTAAATAAAAATCTTCTCAGGGGCTGGAGAGATGGCTCAGCGGCTAAGAGCACTGGCTGCTCTTGTGGAGGACCTAGAGTCAGTTCCCAGCACCCACATGGCAGCTCACAATCTCCTGTAACTCCAGTTCCAGGGCATCTGACACCTTCTTCAGCCACTGCATTCATGTAGTGTGCATACATACACAGACAGACAGACAGACACTCACACACATAAACTGAAATGAAATTCTTAAAAAGTCTCACTAGCTGGGCATCACATTGAGAAAACTCCAGCAACTCAGAAGCAAGCTCCGAGGAGGGCAACATGAGCCCAGGATCATGTTGACAAAGAAGTCCAGGCAGCTAGGCAGCACCAGGCACGTCAACAAGGTCCTAGATACTGTAGTGGCCGGTGCCAAATGGACTTAGCAGTATGATCAGCCACACTGAGTTTAAGAAGGGCGACTCCTGAGGACCCATCTCCTCAGGGAAGACACTAAAATGTATTTGGGGTTGTCAGTTTGTACCCATTTTCCCCACAGAACAGAATAATGGTAGCAACTACAGATATCACTGGGGGTTGTAGTGTAGAACTGGGTATCAAGCTTTCCAAAGCCCTTTCCCAGGCTCTGACATGACATGTGCTTTATACCACCTCTGAAGGCTCCACATATATGCGATATATTTTAGCGTATATGGGTATTTTGCCTGCATGTAAGTTTGTGCACCATGTGCATGCAGTGCTCACAGAGGCTAAAAGAAAGCGTTGGATCCCCTGAAGCTGACAGATGATTGTGAGTTGCCATGTGGGTACTGGGAACTGAACCTGGTCCTCTGCAAGAGCAGCCAGTGTTCTTAACTACTGAGCATCTCTCCAGCCCCAATTAACAATGTGTTTAAAATCTCTTCCTTTACTGTAATAGAACTCTGCTATGACTGTTGCTTTTTCAGGATGGGGGAAAGCCCTCTGAAAGTCTAATTAGATAGGAATATGGTTCCCCACCTTCCAGGGACAGCTATCAGAGTCTGCGTTGTTTTCTATTTAACCCCAGGGCTTGGGGCCAGCAAGATGGCTCAGTGGATAAAGGCACTTGCCATTAAGCCTGACAACTGGAGTTCAGTCCCAGGTCCCATGGTATGGAAGAACAGACTCCCACAGGTTGTTCTCTGGCCTACACATATGTTCCATAGCGCGCACATACACACAAACACACACACACACACACACACACACACACACACACACACACACACTGAGTAAATAACTTTTCTTTTACAACACCTAGGGCCTGGAATGCCTTTGATGGCTTAACCTGATAATAACCAGTTTTCCTTTGCCTATGAAATGTCTCCCCAGGACCTCCTTTGTATCGTGTCCCTAGCGATCCTACCAGTTCCTCCCTATCCCTTCCTCTGGGATTCACTCATTCACTTTCCTCCGTTAAAAGCAGCCAGCAGTGTCACACAGAAGCCGGCTGATGTTCGACATCTGTGTGCCTTTCCCCTGCCAAACTACCATGCTGGCTTCTTTTCTTGATAGTTCCCTCTGCTGCACACACCACCACCAGGCAGATGCTGTCACCGAATATGTCATCAGGTCATTATAAGACATGCCACTGTTTGTATGCCACTAAGAACGGAAGCACTGTCAGTCAAACACGACATAGTGGTTTCTTGTCACTTTGCAGTATAATTGTATCCTTCCTGGGAGAATTCAAGTGCTAAGATTGTCTGCCTGGCCAATAGCAATAGTAAGATCTTTAAAGATCTGTCTTAGTGTGTGAAAAATCTGTCTACAAACCAAATGTATTACTATGCCTGTGTTTACACATGAAGAAAGTAAGACAAAGAAATTAAACTCTTTCCTAGGGCTTCCCAGAGAAGCACAGGGCCCCTTCTTCATCTTAGGATCAGAAATCTCTATTTATACACTTCACAGTTCTTGCCTGGAATACACTCATCAAACACAGGTCTACCTACCTCCAGAACTTAGGCCTCTGCCCACCAGTAACCCACCTGGTGCTTAGGCCACTCTGAACAAAAGGGATAGTGATTCACTTCTCTCACTAATGGAGTTGGGACCCTCAAAGGCCAGGAACTACTGCAACCTATTTTGTCCCTACTGCTACAGCATCTGTATTTCTCCAGCTTCCCCCCACACCACCTCTCCAAAACTTTTATTACCAGGATCAGAGCCAAAATATAGTCCAACTGTAGCCATACTTCAGAAGTCTACAGAGCTTCAGCATGCATGCATATCTTAGATCAGCTCTTCTGCAAGCGAGGGCCTTACTGGAATCCAGATGTCAGGCACAACTGGAATGGAGTCTGGAGAAATTGGGTCTTTTCCAGAGTGATGCAGCCCATGGAGATTATAAACAACAACAGCAAAGATGGGACTGTAGCTACCTGTTATTTTTTAAGCTGATGCACCGCTCCGTGTAGACTTCTAAACACGAGACTCACCACATAAAAACAAGATCTCTGAGCTGTCCTGACAGCTTGAAGGAACGTTGAGTCTTCTTTTTAAGCTTCTCCACCCGTTTTCATGACTGCCTGGAGCACTTCTCTCTGGGCTTCCCTTAGAGGTCTCCCTGTGCCGGAGTGTGCAGGCAACTGAGTATCTTGTTCTCTGGTGTGGGCTCTGCCATCTCTGTACCTGAGCTCTGGACGGTGAGAAGCACCCCACAGATTCTGATTTAATTGGCCTTACACAGGCTGGCCTGGAACTCACTATGAGCTTAGCCTAGCCTGGAACTCCTGATCCTCCTGCCTCCACCTCCTGAGAACTGGAGTTATGGGTATGCACCACTGCACATGACCTCTTAGGATGATTCTTACTGCAACCAATGAGACCTTCATCCAGATGGACAGAGCTTCCCAGTCCTAAATCCCAGTGACTGGTAATGGAGAAGTCAGGCAGAGAAGAAATGAAGGGAGGCACATTCCTGGACAAAGTCCCTCCTGGGTTCAATGAGATAAATTAAAGTCTACATCTTATGAACTGGGCCCAGGAAATCCAGCTGAATCTATGGCCAACTCCATTTTTCCCATGTTACTTTGACATTTTTTTTTTTTTTTTTTTTTTTTTTTTTTTTTTGAGGGTTTCTTTGTGTAGCTTTGCGCCTTTCCTGGAACTCACTTGGT
>CABHPP010000276.1:8146-16727 GCA_902168425.1 Peromyscus attwateri | reverse complement strand
TGTGTGTGTGTGTGTGTGTGTGTGTGTGTGTGTGTGTGTGTGTGTGTTTGAGGGAAAGGGGCCTAGTGAGTCTGGTCAGTTTCAGGGACTTCCTGAAGGTTTTTGAGTTATTTACTTCCTGAGCTTACTGAACATCCCTGAAGGATGAAGTATTTCACCGAATATCCTGTTGTCTCACCTCCTTTCTGACATCCTGTATCTTAGGGAGCTTTCCTCCAAGATGGAAGGTTTTACTCTCAGAGATAATCACTACATGACATCCACTGATCTCATAAACTTCACTCTTGGATTAATCTAGATGATAAGAGTCTGTCCTTACAGCATCCTTTGATGCTTTTACAGACCTATATCTAAACATTACCCAATTATTTTTAATTTAACAAAATACGAAGCAACTAATAATTAAATGCATCTTAATTTTAGGGAAAAAAATGAGAGGTCTCACTACATAACTCTGGCTGGCCTGGAATTCACTATCTAGACCAAGCTGACCTTGGATTCACAGAGATCCACCTGCCTCTTCCTCTTGAATTCTGGGATTAAACATATGCACTAGTATGCCTAACTAATTTTAGAAATGCAATGCTTTTTTATGCTGACTTTATGCCTAACACAGTTCCAAGTACTTTGCAACTATTAGTTTGTTTTATTACCATAACCATCCTATAAAGTAACTGAAAGGAGAAGGATCAGCTCAGGACTCCCAAGGCCGAGTTCTCCACACAAAGGAGATTTATTTGTCCCAGAGGGACAGAGAGCAGGGAATAAGAGACAAAGACAGGAGATAAAGGATGAGGGAGATGGGAAAGGGAACAAGGGAGAGGGGCAGGGATATTTGTCCCTAGTGGGACAAAGCTCTGCCTCTGCATAGAGGGCAGACAAATGGAGCCCATAGGAAAACGGCATTTACAAAGGTACAAGGGGGATCCCCATATTAGGATGAGGTGTTTAATTTTAATTGGGCATGTTAATTAGGTGAGGCAAAGGGGGCTTCTGATTGCTGGACTTCAATACTGTGATAGCTGGACCCTGGTAGTCAGCCTCAGGAGGAGAAGTGGCCAAATAAGGGAATAGACCTTGGTGGCTAGCCTTAGGAATGTAATCTAATGGTTTTTTGCAAGGCAGAGGGGACGGGGGAGAATGGCTAGGCCTGCCAGAGCCACACGCTCGAGTGGGTGGGTGTCCCTTCAACAAGAACTATCTCTGTCTTGCAGATGAGGAAACTAAGGTGTGGAGAAATGGTAGAGTCAGGACAGAACCCAGAAAGCTTGTTCCAGGGCCCAAATTTTAAACCACTCTGCAGCGGTGCGGAGTTGGTTGTCATGTTGATGGCAGGTGGTCTCTGAAACATATTTGTTACTTGATAACATCCATCCAAGTAAGGCTCCCTTACTGTTTGTCAAGGAGAACCTTAGGGATCTCTAGCATTTCTGACAGTGTCTCTGATCCTGCCCTGGTTTTAGCTCTCTCCTCTAACCAATCTCCATAACTCGTTATTTGGTCTTTATGTGCTGTTACATTTTTTTCTAAGTTTACACAACAATTTCATGAAATGTGGTAGGGAATAAATACATAAGGAAATAAAATGAATTTTTCCCAGTCTTTATGAGATGAATCCATCCATTGCCAGGAAAATGTTGTTTCAATTACCGAAGCCTACTGTGTAGTCCCAGTTATGCAGCTAATGACTCACTTTCCACATCCTCGTTTCTCTGACAAAGTCAGGTCTGTATGAACGAGAAAAAGAAATGAAAACACCAGCTAAGTCTTCCAGTTTCCTACTTCAAATGTCAGCGTCTCTAGAGACACATTCCTGAGTTTCCAGTCCCTGTCTGCCCTAATTGGCCACAGAAGTGACAGAATTCCAGCCAGGATGTGTCCAGCAGGAGTCTGAGCACGCAGGCTACGGGCTGGCTGGGCTGTGAATGGGTGGGGAGATGGAAAGTCCTTGGCTGTAGAGACGAAGAGTCAAGACCAAGATTCCAAGCTGGGAGTGGGGTGACAGCAGGTCAAGGGCCTTAAAAAAAAAAATAGAAAGAGGGTAGAGGCTAGAATCTGGAGGTTGGGAAGGGAACAAGTATGAAGGCTGAAGGCTAGCATGGGGTCACTGGGCCTCTTGAGATCCAGCCTGGTCTACTTTTCTTGCTTCATCTCCCTGGGGGGGTTCCTTTGTTTGTTTGTTTTTTTTAATGTATATCAGTGTCTTGCCATGGGTGTTAGGTCCCCTGAAAATGGAGTTATAGACAGTTGTGAGCTGCCATGTGGGTGCTGGGACTTGAACCTGGGTCCTCTGGAAGAGCAGCCAGTGCTCTGAACCCCTGAACCGTCTCTCTGCCCCTCTTGCCTCACCTTTCACCCAGCCTCTTCTGGTCTCTATTCTAGAGACATTAAAAAATTACCAGCCGGGCGTTGGTGGCGCACGCCTTTAATCCCAGCACTCGGGAGGCAGAGGCAGGCGGATCTCTGTGAGTTCGAGGCCAGCCTGGGCTACCAAGTGAGCTCCAGGAAAGGCGCAAAGCTACACAGAGAAACCCTGTCTCGAAAAAACCAAAAAAAAAAAAAAAATTACCAACTGTTCTCCAAATATGCTAACTTCTTTCACACGTCCACATGTTGTGCCCTTGCCTTGCCTCTGTCCACCTGACAGAGTTTGATTCACTTTTTCCAGGTTCTGCTTAAATGCCTCCACTATGAAGCTTTTTCCGCCCCCATCAGACCTTGTCCCTGCTCATTTATTTGTTTATTTGTTCTTTTCCACCCTGTGTCTATTGCCACATCTTACTTGATCTTCAGACACCAATAACAGCATGAATTTGACTATAGCTCTCTGATGTGATAATTGTTACATTGCTGTTTTCTTAAATCAAATTCAGAAAATACAGGTTCCCATGTGCCATACTGTTAACTTACTTGGTATCTGCATGGATGCCTCTTCCCTGGTGTCATACCCAGAATCCTAACCTCCTGAAAGGCCTCTGGTCTTCAGCATATCTCCTCCAGTACAGTATTGTAGACAAAGGATAAAACCAGATATCTTTGTTTCTGCTCTTGGCAGCAAAGTGTGTGTCTTCGTTAGGGTTTTTATTGCTGTGAAGAGACACCATGACCACAGCAGCTCATAAAAGAAAGCATTTGATGAGGGTTTGCTTACAGTTTCAGAAGTTTAGTTCATTATCATGGCAGGGAGCACGGCAGCATGCAGGCAGACGAGGTGCTGGAGAAGGAGCTGAGAGTTCTACGGCTGGATCCACAGGCAGCAGGAAGAGAGAATAAGCCACTGGGCCTGGCTTGGGCTTTTGAAACCTCAAAGCCCACCCCCAGTGATGTGCTTCCTCCAATAAGGCCACACTTCCTCCAATAAGGCCACACCTCCTCCAACAGAGCCACACCTCCTCCAACAAGGCCACACCTCCTCCAACAAAGCCACACCTCCTCCAACAAAGCCATGCCTCCCAGTCCTTCTCAAGTGACTAAGCATTCAAATATATGAGCTTATGGGGGCCAAATCCACACCTTCCAGTCCTTCTCCCTGTGACTAAGCATTCAAATATATGAGCTTATGGGGGCCATTCTTATTCAAACCACAGTGGCTTTTACCACTGTGAGTTAGAATTTTGAGGGAGTTTTGTAAGGGAAGAGGTGTTTGCTTGCTTGTTTATTTGTTTGGAAACAGAGTCCTACACTGTCGTCCAGGTTTGCCTGGAACTTACTACCTAGCCCAGGCTGGTTTTCAACTGTGGTGAGCCTCCGATATCAGCCTCCTGTGAGCCACCGCAGCAGGCAGCTGTGAGGTTATTTTTCATTGCTGTCATTTTATTTCGGTTTTAGTACTTTGTCAAGACAAGGAAGTTCTATCCTGATTCCTAGTTTGTTGTTCCTTTTTACTGTGAAAGGTTATTGAATTTTATCTAAAAAAATTAAATCTACTGGATGATTATATAGTTTTTTCTCTTTATTTTATCAGTATACAATAAACTATTGACTGATTTTTTTTTAATATTAAACCAAGGGATTGGAGAGATAGCTCAGCAGCTAAGAGCACTTGTTGCTCTTACAGAAGACCCAGGTTCAGTTCCAGCACCCTCATAGTGCCTTACAACCCTCTGTAACCACAGTTCCAGGATATCCAATACCCTCTTCTGACCTCCACAGATACCAGGCATGCATGTGATTGATACACAGACATACCTGCAGGCAAAACACCTAAAAAGATCACATAAAAGATCTTGTCTTCCGCATACTATCTTGATTGCTGTAGATTCGTATTTACAACTACCCTGCTACATCCAGAAACCAGTTCCCTTTCTGGCCCTCTCCTCCACCATGATCCCCGAGCCTTGAGTGGAAGAGTGTGATTCAAATATCCACAGTCTCTTCTTCTCTGCACCTTGACCAGTTGTGGGTCTCTGAGTTAACCACTATCTACTGCAAAGAAAGAAGCTTCTCTGATGAGGGCTGAGATACACTCTATTCTGTGGGTATCGAGATAAGTCACCAGGAGTTGGTTTACTGCTGTGTCCACTCAGCAGAGGAACAGAAGCAGGTTCTCCCCTAGGGCCCATGTTCTGTCTAGCCACGGATTCTTGGCCCGAGTAATGACAGCAGGTATGAGTTTCAGCTTGTGAAGTGGGCCTTAAATCCAGTCAGAGAGTCGTTTGTTACTTTCATGACATCTGTGCCGCTGTTACACCGCTGGGCATGTCTCGCCAGAGCAGTCGTTGTTGGAGTCCACAGGGTTCACAGCTGGGAGAGATTGGTGGCTCCTTTTCTCCCCTCTCACTGTAAACCCTGCCTTAGGAGTTTGTCACAGACTTTGCTGTTACGTTTTCAGTTCCATTCACTGTTAATTATTTTCTAATCTCTCCTGTGATTCCCTCAATTATGCACATGTAGAAGTACATTGTTTTCTTTTCACGTATTCATGAATTCCCAAGTTGCTTTCGTTATCGATTTCTGGTTTCATTCTGCTGTGGTTGGAGAAAATATTTTGGACGATGTTAGTCTTTTTAATTGTATTGTTGTCTATCCTGAAGCATGTTGACTTGCGAGGACTGGGTAATCTGTTTTAGAGGGTAGGGACTCTTTTACCATGTTTACGGGAGCCAGTGTGAGAGCAGAATGGTTTTATTAGTCAGATTTTTATCACTATGGAAAAATACCTGATATAATCAAGAGAGGGAGCACTTACTTGGGATCCCGATCTCAAACGTTCAGAACATGTCCTTGGTTCATTTGATTCTGGACCCATGATAAAAAAGATCATGCAGCAGAGACTACTCAGTCTGTGCTAGACAGGAAGCAGAGAGGGTTCCAGGAAGGGAGATCAAGGCAAGATCTAACTTCCAAGGACACTCCCCTAAGTTTCCTGCAGCTAAGCCCCACCTCTTAAAGTTACTAGCTTCTCCCATGTGGTTCTACCTACTGAGGACCAAGATTTCTACACCCAGTCTATGGGAGCTATTTCAGATCCAAACCGTGGTACGAGTATTGGATGCTGCAACAGCTTCTTCTCTCCCCCTCGTTCCATTCTTTCTAGGGTGAGAGAAAAAAGCAAATGCTAAGCAAACCTAATTTCTTCCTTGTTTCCTTCCAGTTTCCAAAGGCCCAACGCATGCTTAGCTTGTAGTCTCTTTTCCTGGACGAATTAGACCAAGGAGATGCCTCCCTCTCCACAAGCAAAGCTAAATGGGTGTTTTGTTCCTCCCTGCTCCCTTGCCTGCCTCTGAAACACCTCACTGCACAGCTAGCCATGTTTCATTAATTGCACACTGCATTTGTTCGATGGCCATCACATTGATGCCAGACCAAGTCAGTGCTGGCCTATGAGATTCAAGTTTCTCCCTGCTCTAACAAATACTCACCTGACTCCTTGCAGGGTTTGTATTAGTGCCTCTGTGATTTCTGTCAACCAGAGGTCAGTAACCATATCCTCTTCCTTCCCTTTGCTATCCGTAAGGAGTCATTAAGCTGTAACTAGAAGAAATCCATACATACAACTGTAAATAAGTTGGGGGAGGATGGTCTTACTCAGACTGAACTTGGAGTATGGCATGCCATTCAGATCTGCCCCCGTCCACATCTGCTCTGAGGAGAAGGAACCTGCTTTGTAAAGTCTAAGCCACATTCTATGGCAAGATCTCCAATTACACATAAACAAAGGCATCTTTCACATACCGTACATTAGCTACCTTTCTCATTGATAGGAGCAAATACCTAACTAGGAACAACTTGAAGGAAGAGAGATTTATTTTGTCTCACAGTGAGGAGAGACACCATGGTGGGGAAGGGGCTCGGCAAGGAAGGCTTACAGTGGCAGAGGCACAAGGCTACTTGATCACATCTTGGTGGACCAGAATAGGAATCCAGGCCAGACTTTAAGCCTCTGTGGATCCACTTCCTCCGGCTAGCCCCCGCCTCCTAAAGCTTCCCTCCCCAAACAGCTCCACCAACGGGGGACCGCCGCGAATACATGAGCCTATAGGAGATAGTCTACATCCATAGCATAGTATCTTCCTTCTGGTAAGGTTAGCATCTAAACCATGCTCTTTTCCTTAGAACCAGCCAAAGTGTATTAGCCAGAGTATATTAGCAGTTATCTACGGTCATTGGCACTGTTCCCCTTGAGGACCCCCAAGGCTGCTGGTTTTAAGATGGTCCCAGGTAGTGCTTTTTCTCAGCCTCAGATACTTACTGAGGCAGTTAGCCACACCCAGCATAAGCACAACTGCTTGTCCTAACATGTCAACCTATAACTTAACTAACATCCTCAGACTTGAGGCCTGGACCTCCAGTCTCTGGTGCCATAAGCCACTACCCAGGGGGAGATGCTAGAAATCTGCAGTCCTAAACAGGAGCCTTCAAGAGAGCCTCACTCTCTCCAGATGCTCCTGGGAACTGAAGATAAATTAACATTGTCGTCTAATACAGACTTATTTATTCCTCTCCTGGAGCTTTCTGACCATCTCTATGTATCAAGCCCATAAGTTTTAAAACATTCTATAAAATTCTTTCAGCTACAGAAAAATCCAAGGAGAGGGAGGAGACAAAAAAACCCAAATCTTCTCAGTCTTCTGACAGTGCCAACGTTGGCAGAGAGTTTTGGGACTGCTGTCCTTTCTACATACCGGCTAAATAACAGAGACTTAGCTGTTGTCTCAGAGTCAATCGACTCAGAGTCCAGTGTCCAAAAGTGTTCTGTGTGCAACGCTCAGAGATTCTTAGCAAGCCCATAGTGTAACATGTATGACTCTTCTTTAGTGATGAGATCCAAGAAACATCACACACCATGGCCCCTAACTCGTTGCCTCAGTGGCAAGATCTCTCATGCTTAGTCAAGTCTTGGGCAGGTAGTTGACATATCAGTTTGTTTAGGACTGAGAAGTTTTCTGGGACACGGGACAATCGTTCCTAAATATAGACCAGTCAGAAGAGTGGGTCACGTGACATCTTAGACAAACATCCTTTATGAGCTTCCCCCTTACTCTATTATAGATGCCAAGAGGACACGGAGTATATCTAGTGAGTTTCTGCACACCTAGTGCTTGGAACATGATAAGTATTCAATAAAAAAATCTTTATATTGCATAAGTGTTTGCCTGCATGTATGTGTGTGCACCTCATGATACCTAGTGCCCATGGAGATCAGAAAAGGATGTCAGATCCCCTAAAAGTGGAGTTACAGATGACTGTGAGCCACCATGAGGGTGCCAGGAATTAAACCTAAGTATTCGGTTCTGCAAGTGCTCCTAACCAGTGGGCCTTCTTTGCAGCTCCCTACTCAATAAATTTTAACAAACTTACAAACAAGCGCTTGAACTGGTACAAAATAGAAGACTGAAAACAATAATGGTTGAAATCCTGAGCCATAATCAGAAGTTACTTTGGCCAATGAAAGCTAAGCAATTACCTAGTCTTCCCTAAGACTTAGCAAGGCCGTGTTCCCATGGTAGGCAAATACCCTGACTCACACATATACCATAATTTTAACGTTATTTACTCCCAGCTTAATGGATTCAGTAAGCCTCAGGTAGACTTTGCATCACATTTTGAATCTGTTCTTCGGGGAGGGGGGGGCGGGGAGGGGGGGAGGGACAAAATTCTAGATCAAGCAAAATAATAGCACCATATGAACTTTTTTATTTTTTGTGTATGCATTGGTGTTTTGCCCACATGTATGCATGTGTGAGGGTGTTGGATCCTCTGGATCTGGAGTTACAGACAGTTGTGAGCTGCCGTATGGGTGCTGGGAATTGAATGTGGGTCCTTTGGAAGAGCAGCCAGTGCTCTTAAACACTGAGCCGTCTTTCCAGCCCGCATATGAACTTCTAAGGTTCTCTGCAATGTTCTTCACACAGTGTCTGTGGCTGGGTAAGCATTCCACTGTTTGAGATTATTATTATCTTTATAGTTATATCACCTATCTCCACCCATTCTTTTATTGAGGAAGCATCATATTTCTCATCTATCTATATCCAAGATTTTATTGAAGAGGCACCATACTTCCAAAATTATCAGCCCATAACTGTCAACCACAAGAACAGTCACAGCTTTTCTTCTTGGAAGAATGAGTGGGTTCCCTCCC
>CABHPP010000275.1:43639-53959 GCA_902168425.1 Peromyscus attwateri | reverse complement strand
GTTGCAGTCTGGCCATCCCTTCCCTCCCATTTAGTATCCACTTATGAGTGAGTACATACTATGTTTGTCCTTCTGAGTCTGGGTTACCTCACTCAAGATGATATTTTCTAGATCCATCTATTTGCCTGCAAATTTCATGATATCATTGTTTTTTACTGCTGAGTAGTACTCCATTGTGTGTATGTTCCACATTTTCTTTATCCATTCTTCAGTTGAGGGACATCTAGGTTGTTTCCAGGTTCTTGCTATTACAAATAGTGCTGCTATGAACATAGTTGAGCATGTGTTCTTATGGTAAGATTGAGCATTCCTTGGGTATATGCCCAAGAGCTATAGCACGAATCTTAAAAGGTCTTATTAATAAAAACAAACCTGAAGCCAGGTATTGGGGTGAACACTGAAAGATCAGAGAGACAGAATAGGCCACAGCTAACCTCACCTCAATAACTGTTTCCTGCCATCACTTCCTGGGATTAAAGGCATGTATCACCATACCTGACTGTTTCCAGTGTGGCTTTGAACTCACAGAGATCCAGATGGATCTCTGCCTCCAGAAGGCTAGGATTAAAGGTGTGTGTGCCACCATTTTCTGGCCTCTATATCTAGTGGCTGTTCTGTTCTCTGACCCCAGATAAGTTCATTAGGGTGCATAATACATTGGAGAACACAATATCACCACACCCAACCCCACACAATTCCATGGTAATGGAGAATACATCCTGTGAAGCCATCTCTGGTGTGCAGCCATGTAGCAAAGGCTCCACTGCTGCATTATTGGCACTTTGGTCCCTATTCAGATGTGCACTGCTCCCCTAGCACCTCCAGGGACCGAGGTCCTAAGGAGCCTGCATAGGAGAATTAGTTAAAGCAAGTGTAACTCACACACTATCCAAGTCAGCACTTTGCCCATCATCTGATAGGCGTTTAAATAAGTTTTGGGTTCTTAATGTAAATCCAAATGGAAAACATCCACCCTATATAACATCCCCAAACAAGCCATCACCTTATTACCTTTGCTTTTGAAATATCACAAATGAGGTGCTCCAAACGTTGGTATTTGTGGGTTGGGGAACTTGGCAGGGATTATGACAATTACTAGGATGTTAAGTACACTGGAAATGAAAAGAGAACCAAGACAATTCCTAGTGATGACTGGGAAAGGCTTCATATGTTTGCTATAATATGAGGATGATTAATGGACTCTTTAATCTTACCATGAAAAAAAATAACTGCAGAAAAATTGCAGTGTGAAAAACGCTACTGTGTAAGAGAGTATATTAGGGAGGTTATTAAGAACTGTAATTGATTAATGTTGATAATAGACTCTCCTTTCTCGGGAGACTTTAAAGAATAGATTATTAAATACCTGTGCATCTCTCAAGGTGCATGTGGCATGTCCCAGGGCAAGTGACTTCCTTTTATAGTCTCTGTATCTCTGTGAATCGAGAACACATGAAACATCCTACCAGGCTTTGATCAAGTCCTCTATCTCCTCAAAGGGTTTTCTCAGTGTCCCTATTCACTGCTGGACCTGCACCACTTCAGTGGAGCATCAGCATAAAGTACAGGCTGCAGAAAGCTACAGAACAGGGCTCTGCGTTGACACATTATGCTTATTATCACATCATGTGAATACGGAGTGCCTTTTAACTGCGAAGGGGGTGGGAATCTGAGAGATCAAACTAAGCTGAATTGAAATCATTGTGCACAGAACAATTTTAAAAAGTCAGTGTGTGTACCTCCCCAGTATGCAAATGTTTCAGCATTGATCCAGGGAACATCTGTCAGATGTTTGGTTTCCTTTACTAGGGCCTTTTATATTAGATTGCAAGGCACCCAGCTGATACCATAGTATGTGCACCCATGCTCACGCACGCACGTACGTGCACACATGCACACACACACACACACACACACACACACACACACACACACACACACCAGCTTGGAGAAAAAGCCATCTTTCTGTACTAAATTGATCCAAAGGAGTGTGAATGCTCAGCTGATTTTAAACTTTCATTAAGCCTCTTTAATCTACAATGGGGTATATAGCCAGATTTCATGAGGAAGCCCCTTTATTGAGGGAATCAATAGAATCCTCAGCATATTCCCAGACATGTGTACATGAACAGGTGCCTTTCTACTGAGGAGGGATTGATGAAAGCTGACAGCCCACTCATAGGTAACAGTGCGCAACGATACATGAAGACTCCATTTCCATGTATCAGCATCAATTTGCTCATGGTCAAACATTGTGAATATGTATAGCAGAGACCAGTTGTGATGGGATTATGTAGTTTACATATGGAGCTGGCTTTTTCTTGTCTTTCTTTTTACAGTAATGATATCAAGCCCCACTGATTAATTAACAAGTTTAATTCAACTTATAATTGTCCATTGATTAACCACAATGGTGTGAACCACTCACTTCCCTCGGAACTGGAACTAAAAAGATAAATAGCAACTGAGTATTAGGCTCTAAAGCTGATCATCCAAGAGAGGAGACCTACATAGAAAAATACTGAAAACAAAATAGTATCCCCAAGATAATGTTTTGGCCAACAGGAAATGGCAGTTTCCTTTAATAGAGAAAGGCTTTGCTGGGAAAAGACACTGAGAGGAGGACATGGGATTTGTAAAAGGAAGGAAGACCACCCCTCTGCAAGACAGTTTTGCAGTCTCTCACCAAACTAAACCTGCTCCTTCCACATGACCTAGCAGCTGAACTTTCAGGTATTTCCTCAAAAGAGTTGAAAACTTAGATCCACACAAAAATCTGTGCAGGATGATTATTGGCACTTTACTCAGAATGGCCCGAACTTGGAAGAAACCATGATATCCTGTAATAGATGAATGGACAAGTAAGCTGTAGCAATAAAGGCAACATAATAACATTCAACAGTCGAGAGAAATGGCTATCAGTCATAAAAATGCAAGTGTATATTTTTAAATGGGAGAAGGCAGACAGGAAAGGCTGTGTGCAGTGTTTGAGTCTGAATATATGACATTATAGAAAAAGCAAAAAGGAAGACAGTGCCCAGATCAGGGGATGGAGGGAGGATGGAAAGACAGGAATTAGAGAAGGTTGTGATGGCAAAAGTTGTTTGGCATGATATGACATTGCTGGATACATGACATTATACATTTTTTCCAAATTCACAAAATACACCTCAATGTGAGGTATGGGCTTTGGGTACAGTGATGTACCAGTATAAGTTTAGCAGTTAGCACCAACACCACCACCTTCTTAGGGCAGCTGACAATGGCAAAGGCCGTGTATGAATAGGGAAAATCTCTGTACCTTCCTCTCAATTTTGTCATGAACCTAAAAGAAAAGAGGAGGATGAAGAGGAAGGGGAGGAAGAAGAAGAGATGAGGAAACAGGAGACCATCCCTCATATAAAAGCTGATTTGATTGTCCATAAATCCCTAAAACAGGGTTTTATTTAACACTCTTAATTTCCTTTTTCTTTTTTTTCTCATTTTTCTTTATTGAGAAATTTTCTACTCACTCTACATACTACCCACAGATCCCCCCTCCTCCCTCCTCCCACCCCCCAGCCCTCTCTCCCAAGCCACTCCACATCCCCAATCCCTCAAATCAAGGTCTCCCATGGGGAGTCAGCAGAGCCCGGTACACTGAGCCTAGGCAGGTCCAAGCCCCTTCCCATTGCACCAAGGATGCGCAAGGCGTCACACCACAGGCACTGGATTCCCAAAAGCCTGCCCATGCACCAGGGATGGATCCCGATCCCCCTGCCTGGATGCCCCCCAAACAGTTCGAGCCAAACAACCATCTTCCATATCCAGAGGGCCTAGACCAGTCCCATGGGGGCTCCATAGCCACTAGTCTACTTTTTCATTCAAGAAAAATTTTGACGACGGCCATGGTGGTGCATGCCTTTAGTTCCAGCACTCAGGAGGCAGAACCAGGCAGATTTCGGTGAGTTCAAGGCCAGCCTGGTCTACAGAGTGAGTTCCAGGATAGGCTCCAAAGCTACACAGAGAAACCCTGTCTCAAAAAAACATTTAAAAAAAAAAGAAAAATTTCATATGACAACACAGTCTATAGATACATAAGATGAATATACAGATTAAACACTTACTGATAACAAATTATAAAACAATTTTTTGACATGTCATTTTACCTTTAAAGAAAGAAACAAATTTGTATAGCAATGAGATGCACATTTTCTTTTTACATTAGTAATTAAATTTTGGCTGAATATTTGAATGCACATGATGTAGAGAATCTTCACTATTTTTTCAGAGTTTTTATTGATATTTTGATTTTATAATCCATTCCTGCTGAGGATACCATTTTGAATAAATACGTAATAAAAATAGTAGAAATATGTTTAGGAACATTTTAGAAACTTCTGGAAATTCTGTCCTAATCCAAAACCAAAATTCATTTAATGGCCTTTTACAAAATGAAAAACAGAAATTCAAACAGCAATTTTTAAAGCTAAACTTTCAAACACCACACTATCAAGGATATAATTAATACTTACTTGCAGGATAATTACAGTAAGAAAATATTAAGTCTCTGTTTTCTACAGTTCAATCATGTATTTCTATGATAGCAGAAGACTTATACCATAAAAACACAGCAACTCATAGTGCGCAATAGTCTGAGCTGCATGTTTCAGGCAGCATGTGTTGGTATTATGTAACATGCTTACGTGCATAGTGCAAAGTGTACATATTATGTGTTCAAAAGTAGGCCATAGTGACTCTTGTGATGTAGCTCAGGTGATCGCTGCCAGAAATGCCCCATATTCATTGCATACTTGGTGGTGAATTAACTTTTGATCATTGTATATTCAGAACCCTTTTACTGTTACCAAATTATTTATGACTCCCAAATCCCGTGACACATCATGGTGGATGGAATCCACAGTGTAAGAAGTGGAATCTAGAGGATAAGATCAACTTCATGATTCTCCAGTCTGGCGTCTGACATGGGGTTCATGTAAGATGAGAAAATCCAGAAGGAAGAAGGTGTTAAGGTAGAGCAGGAAGTTTGGCAGTTCTTGGCAAGGTTCAAGCAAGCTCAGCAGCAACTGTTATGCCATCATCTACACAGTTCTACTCCTTACGCCACCTCTATCTACACAATTCTACTCTTTATGCCTACAGCTATCAAAATACTTTCAGTAAGGCCTGGGGAAATGGCTTGTTCAATAAAGTATTTGCCACACAATCAGGCACATCTGAGTTTGACCACTAGCACCTATTTAAAATGGCAGCCACTGAAGCATGACCTATCCCTAACCCTAGTGCTGCTGTCTTCAAAATTAAGATCAAAGCCAAGTGTGGTAGCATATACCTTTAGTACCAGCACCAAAGAGGCAGAGGCAGAAGGAAATTTCTGTGAATTCAAGTCCAGCCATGGCTACAGAGTGAGATTGTGTTTCATAAATAAGTAAATAAGCTGGGCGGTGGTGGTGGTGCATGCCTTTAATCCCAGCACTCAGGAGGCAGAGGCAGGAGGGTCTCTGTGAGTTCGAGGCCGGCCTGGGCTACAGAGTGAGTTCCAGGACAGGTTCGAAAGCTACACAGAGAAACCCTGTCTCAAAAAACCAAAAATAAATAGATAGATAGATAGATAGATAGATAAATAAATAAATAAATAAATAATGGGTGAATGAGGAAGACATTCAGTGTCAACCTCTAAGGTCCTGAAACATATGCACACATGTGCATGAGCACCCACACACATATGAATGCATTCACATGTGCCTCTTACATACACATACATGAAATACTTTCCGTGGTTGTCTTCTTAGTGTGACTTGCCAATATGAGACAAAGATCAAAATTTGCTTATGTTAGAGACCATAATCTTACCATTGCTGATGGTGAGTGAGCAGTTTCACCCTAACTCCCAGAGAGGTCTCTACCAGGACCTCTCTGATCACTGCTCACAAAGGACTCTACTTACCCTGAAAGCAAAGAGCAAGCCCTTACCTGAGAGGACCAAGTCGAGTGTTCTAGAGGCCAGCTGGGCTTTGAAGAGACGTTTACACCTTGAAGGCAATAGTGACAGCCAGGGGAAGGGCTAACGAAAGCAAATTTACCTTTGAGAAGAAAAATAGTAGGGCATAAAACCACATACGACAGTGAAGTGGAATTTCAGAGAATAACATGATGGGTGACTAAATTAAACTTTGTCAAAATCATGACTGCTGTATTTCCATTCAAAAGGCAGCATCTGGGGAGCAGGAAATTAAGTCCCATGTAGCAATGATTCGTCACATAAAAGTAATTAGACTGAGGCAGTTTATCAAAGAAAGATAGCAGTCGAGTTCCAGAACTGGGCTGCAAAGCGGTAGCAGAGCTCCATCAGATTCTGTGAGAAGCTCCAAGAGAAGGCACCCTGCAGCCATCGCCTAGAAAGGGCTGATGAGACCATTGACTCCGAACTCGCCTGCCACTTTTAAGCAATCTTTTTCTAAGACTTCCAAATGAGAACTTGACTTTTCTGCAGTATCTTGACTTGTCTGATTGCCTTGGCTGGAGACTGATTTTTCTTCACAAAATTGCTACATGTTGTGTGGCCACTGCTGATTGAGTGGTCGCTGTTGCTGCTAAGTCTAATCCCCATCTCAAGACAATGTTCCAGCATGCTATAGGTAGGTATCCTCTTCACCTGACTTTTTTGTCTCGAAGTGTCTAGGTCCACAGGAAACTCAGACACTCACCAATCATGGCTTGGGACTGATGTCAAAATGAGCATGTCCATTTGCTGTTTCCTGAGAACATCATTTTTCTTTTAGTAATGGTACCATTTATAAGTTGTCTCCATAGAAGAGCATTTTGTATTTAGAGTCTTGGTTGAGTTCTAGCTAGTAAGACAAATCAGGTACACAATCACAGGTGTGCCTGGAGTGGGGTAGATGGGTAAGAAGGTGGAATGATGGATTTTCACATCCTTATTTAAAAACAGCTGTCACCATTCCAGCCAGGGAAGCAGGTAGACTAAAGCCAGACCTTCATCTACTCCACCACACCAAATCCCCCAGTCTCATCCCAGCCCTGCAACAGCACACCTGCTGAAAACTCCCTCCCACCTCTTCTCTAGTGCATCCCACAGATCTTCCCCTCCTCACCTTCCTCCTATGACTTTGCTTTGTCTCACCCCACAACCCCAGCAGTCACTCTCTTGGGAACCTACAGGCCACTCTGGACAGGGAAGCATGGAGGTTAATTGCAGATCTTCACCTCTTCCTCTGCTTTTCCAAGTCCAATCCCCCAGTTTCATCCCCAGCTCTGCAGCAGAACATATGCTGCAGCCTTCCTTCCCTCCCTGCACCCGTCCATCTCCAGTGGATCACACAGATCTTCCCTTCCAAAACTCCTTCCCACCACTCATTAGTGTGCCCTAGCCACCCACTCCAGCAGACACTCCTTGGGAATCCAAGACTGCTCTAACCAAGGAAGCAAGTAAGATAAATGCAGATCTTCAACTCTTCCTCCTTTCCTCCAAATCCAATCCGGATGCCAGACTCATCCCCAACTCCAGCAAACCTTCTGCTGTGGCCTCTCCTCATTCTCTATCCCCATTCCTAGGGGATTAACGAAGCAAATCCTGGCTGAACACCCTGCTTTCCTCCCTCTTGGGGGCCTCCCTCCACCCCTCACAAGCCTTTCCCATTCCTAAGTCTCAGGTCCCAACATCCAGAAACAACTCTTACCTGGAACCCTCCACTGCCCACACCTATCAAGACACCAGAAGGTTTTCCTACAGGCAACACACAGCCACCACACTCTCCTAAGAACCAGAGAGGAAACAAAAATCAAGGAACACTCACCCAACAAAGACAAGACCAGATATCAGCACCTAGAATTACAGTCTTCCCAATCCCAGATGCATAGACCACAGCATAAAAACACAATCAATGACAACCAAGACAATATGTCTCCACTAGAGCACAGCAAGCCTACTAAAACAGGTGGTGAATATTCCAATATAGCTGAACCACAAATAAAAGACAGCCTTTATAAATATGGTAGAGGTACTTAAAGAGGAAATGAATGAATGCCTTAAAGAAATTTATAAAAACACAAACAGTGGAAGGAAACGAATAAAATCAACTAAGACTTGAAAGTGGAAATAGAATCAATATTTTTTAAAAAGCCAAACTGAGGGAAATATGGAAATTAAAAAAACAGGAAGCTCAGGGGCAAGCTTCACCAATAGAATACAAGAGATGGAAGAGAGAATCTCAGGCATTGAAGACACTATGGAAAAAATGGATACATCGGTCAAAGAAAGTGTTAAATCTAAAATGCGCCTGGTATACAGCATCCAGGTAATGTGAAACACTAAGAAAGGACTAAATCTAAGAATAACAAATCTAGAGAAAGGAGAACAAACACAGGTAAAGCCATGAAAAATGTTTTCAACAAAATCATAAAAGAAAATTTCCCTGACCTAAAGAAGAAGATGCTTATCCAAGTGCAAGAAGCATACAGAACACCAATAGAATGGACTAGAAAAGAAAGTCTTCTCGGCACATAATAACCAACAGATTAGATGTACAGAACAAAGAAAGGAAAGGTGCAATGGAAAAAGAGCAAGTAACATATAAAGGCAGAACTATTAGAATTACACCTGACTTCTCAATGGAAACTCTAAGCACTAGAAGGTCCTGGACAGATGTGCTGCAGGCTATAAGAGACCATAGATGCTATCCCAGACTACTATACCCAGCAAAACTTTCAGTCACCATAGATGAAGAAAATGAGGCATCCCATGATCAAACCAAATTTAAGTAATATCTATTTACAAAACCAGCCCTACAGAAGATACTAGAAGGTAAACTCCAACTTTAAGAAGTTAAATATATCCAAGGACACACAGGGAATAAATAATCCAAGACTAACAAAGTCAAAAGAAGAGAAGCATACAGACACACACACACAAACAACAACAAAATCACAGGAATCAACAAGCATTGGTCATTGATATCTCTCAACATCAGGGGTCACAATTCCCCAATAAAAAGACACAGACTAACAGAATTGTTGAAAAAGACAGGCTCCATCCCTTGGCTGCATCCAAGAAATATACCTCATCATTAAGGATAGCCATCATCTCAGGGTAAAGCTATGGAAAAAGGTATCCAAACAAATGGACCTAAGAAATACACTGGTGTAGCCATCTTAATATCTGACAAAACAGACTTCAAACCCAAACTAATCCTAAGAGAAAGACACTATATACTCACCAAAATAAAAATTCATTAAGATGGTGGTGGTGCATGCCTTTAATCTCAGCACTCTTTGGGAGGCAGAGGCAGGCAGATCTCTGTGAGTTCAAGGCCAGCCTGGTCTACAGAGTGAGTTCCAAGACAGGCACAAAGCTACACAGAGAAACCCTGCCTCAAAAAAAATCAATTCTTAGCATCTATACACCAAACACAAGGGCACCCAGGTTTATAAAAGAAACTCTACTACAGCTTAAATCACATATTGAACTCTCTCCAATAGACAGGTCATCAAGACAAAAACTAAAGTAAAAACTAATACTGGAGCTAACTGGTGTTCTAAACCAACTGGACCATATATCTCGGACACAAAGCAAGCCTCGGATACAAGAAAGCTGAAATAACCTCTTTCATCCTATCTGACCACCACAGATTAAAGCTGGATCCCAACAACAACATAAAGAGCAGAAAACTTACAAACTAATGGAAATTGAACAACTCCCTACTGAATGAAAAATGGGTCAGGACAAAAATTAGGAAAGAAATCAAAGACTTTCTAGAATTGAACGAAAATGATCCCACAGCTGAGCACAGTGGAACACACCTTTAATGGCACTGACAGCACTCAGTGTCAGAGGCAGGTAGATCTCTGGGAGTTCAAGGTCAGCCTTGTCTACAAAGCAAGATCCAGGACAGCCAGGGCTGTTACACAGGGAAAATGTGTCTGGAAAAAAAAGAAAGAAAATAATACACAATATACTCAAATGCTCAAACTACGGGACACAGTGAAGGTGGTTCTAAGAGGCAAGTTCATAAAACCAAGTGCCTACATTTAAAAAAATGGAGAGATCTCATACTAGCAACTGAAAAGCACACCTGAAAAAGGAGTGGAGGACAAGAAGTAATCAAACTCGGGGTTGGGGATTTAGCTCAGTGGTAGAGCGCTTGCCCAGCAAGCCCTAGGCCCTGGGTTCGGTCCTCAGCTCTGGAAGAAGAAGAGGAAGAAGAAGAAGAAGAAGAAGAGGAGGAAGAAGAAGAAGAAGAAGAAGAAGAAGAAGAAGAAGAAGAAGAAGAAGAAGAAGAAGAAGAAGAAGAAGAAGAAGAA
>CABHPP010000275.1:20386-39925 GCA_902168425.1 Peromyscus attwateri | reverse complement strand
AGAGAGAGAGAGAGAGAGAGAGAGAGAGAGAGAGAGAGAGAGAGAGAATGAAAATCTTGGAACACTCAGTCCTAAATGGGATGTCCCCATCAAACCTCTCCTCTCAGATCTCTGGGAACCCCACAAAAGAGGAGGCAGAAAGTGTTTAGAGCCAGAGGGGATGGAGGACATCCATCCAGCAAAACTCCTATGAACTCACAGAGACTGAAGCAGCATGCACAGGGTCTGCACAGATCTGCACCAGGTCCTCTGTATATATTGTGGCTTCCAATTTAGTGTTTTTAGGGGATTCCTGAGTTCGTTAATGAGTGAGTCGCTGATTCTTGTGCCTTCTCTTGGGCTCTTTTTTTTCTGTTGGCTTGGCTTGTCCAACTTCAGTGTTATAGTTTTTGTTTTATCTTATTATATTTTATTTTGTTATTTTTTAAAAAAATAAATGAATGAATGAAAACATAGCCACTAGGGAAAAGGTTAACAACTAACTGACATTTATACCTGCTGGGAGAGGGAAAATCAGTTTTCTCCAATGGAGTGACACTAGGCATGTCAACCACTTCAGGGAAGGCTTCATGTTCAGGAGTAGTTGATCAACATATAATAGACTCGATAGTTTTTTGTGTGTTTTTATTTAGTTACAGTTTTATTTGGGATTTTTTATTGTTTTTGGTTTGAGTTTTGGGTTTTTTTTCCCCTCTTTTGTGATGGTGTTTTATTTTGCTTTCTTGATTTGGGGGAGGGGGAGTTTGTTATGTTGGGTTTTTGTTTGTTTGAGAAAGAATTTAAGTTGTGTGGGTAGGGAGGGAAGGAGGATCTGTCAGGACTTGGGGGAGGGGAAGAATATGACCATAATATATTTAAATTTAAAATATTTTAAGTAATGAAAATACATTAAAAGAAGAACTTTCAGTAGCTAACTGTGAGCAGCAGTGGCTAGAATAGACTAAAGATGAATAAATGACAACTGTCTTATATTGTCTACATTTGTTCCCGATGGGCTTTCACAGTTCAGTATTTACCAAGAGAGTGTGTTGAGCTGTGTAAAATCTGTTTGCACTGTCCCCTGTGGCCCACAGAATACTCTTAACTGAGAACTGCTCCTAGTGATGGTTGCCTCACTCTTCCCATTGCTGAGCATGGCATCCCACTCACTGAGAGCCACCATCAGCCCTTAGAAATGGAAGACACATTGAGAGACTTTGAGAACCATCTCAAGGACACTACAACCACAACACACTCATACAGATTCCCTGTATGCATACCTTAGCACAAGAATAGCTGCATCCCAGCTCCTTGTTCTCTCTGGTTTGGGAGCTCTTTGCTTCTCACTGGCATTTGGTGACTTTCTCGCTGAATATATGAAGTGGTCACACAATGTTAGGACTACTGTAAGAGCATATGCTACTATGTAACCATTGTGTGAAATGCTGAGTTTGGATGTAGATCGGTTTCATCATTATAATAGGCTATGTACCCTTGTCCTCACTGGAAAGGAAGGATGTCACCAACACTGCAGACGTAAAAGAGTTCAATGTGGTCACTACAACTGAAGGTCAGTCAACTATCCTATTCTCCCTGAGGTCTCCATTAACCTTCCATATAACATTGTAAAATGCAACCTCATTCTCTGCTCCTAGAACTTTGTAAAACCCAGTTCCCACCTGTCTTAGTTAGGGTTTCTACTGCTAGGAAAATACACCATGACCACAGCAACTGTTATAAATAAATAAATAAATAAATAAATAAATAAATAAATAAATAAATAAATAAATAAAACATTTAATTGGGTAGCTCACTTACAATTACTGAGGTTCAGTCTATTATCATCATGAGAGGGAGCATGATGGCATGAAGGTAGATGTGGTCCTGAAGCTGAGAGTACTACATCTTCCAGGCAACAGAAAGTAGACTGACTGTCACTGAGTGAAGCTTGACTGACTGAAGCTTGAGAAAAGAGACCTCAAAGCCTACCCCCACAGTGACATACTTCCTCCAACAAGGTCACACCTCTTAATAGTGCCGCTCCCTTTGGAGGACATTTTCTTTCAATCCACCCATCTGAAGGAATTACCGTGCTGCTGTAAATATAAGGCCATACCTTACTGTACAAGTTTAGATTTCTGTTCACAACCATTTTTAACTTATTTATTTATCCATCTACAAGGCACTTTAGGACAAGAATAAAGTTCCCACTCATGCCACACTATCACTTCTCTTTTAAAAGTAATTTAACCTTTGTGTGTGTGTGTGTGTGTGTGTGTGTGTGTGTGTGTGTTGCTTGTGTGCTATGGCAGACATATGGAGGTCAGAAGACAATTTGTAAGAATCTTCCTCTGCCTCCACCATCTGCAACTGCATTCACATTAAAAGCTTCAAGGCTATAAAAACAAAACAAAACAAGACATTGGAAAGAACAGAAGCAAGGGCAGACCACACACACACACACACACACACACACACACACACACACACACACCAGATGTAACACCAAGAAACTTAGAAAACAAACAGAAAATGAAATCCCTGCAAGCCTAGCAGGAATATGCAAAGCCCAGCGACACTTTGAACTGGCATCACTGGCTTCTCATCTACTTGCTCTCTTCCTTTGGAGCAGGGTTCATCAGGCCGTTGCTGAACTTTCGGTACCTACTTAAAAGGAGGTAGTTGGGGGTGGCATGACTTTAAGGATCCAAAATCAGTACATAGACCTATTGCTCACACATAGTATTAAAATCTGGACTACCAGGTATTCTGTGTTCTTAGATGTGCCATGTGAGAAATACATACCAGCACCTACAAGGTGACTGTTTGTAAAGTCAAGCCTGACCTTGAACTACTATTATAGTAGAATGAGCCAAATCTGGATGTGCATAACAAAGTCAGACAAAAATTAATTATGAGAGCCGGGCGGTGGTGGCGCACGCCTTTAATCCCAGCACTCGGGAGGCAGAGGCAGGCGGATCTCTGTGAGTTCAAGGCCAGCCTGGGCTACCAAGTGAGTTCCAGGAAAGGCGCAAAGCTACACAGAGAAACCCTGTCTCGAAAAACCAAAAAAAAAAAAAAAATTAATTATGAGAAATTGTTAATATTTAAAATATCTTGAGAAGACATAATGGTCAAATATAATGTAAGTTATCATTTCAACAAATCTACTCTAATGAAACATTTCTAGATAATTAGAGAAATAGAGATATGAGGTCTATATTAAACATTGTTAGGAACTGTGGTGATGGAGACTAGGTAAAAGCAAGCAGACAAGGAGGCAGACTAATGCTTACAGTCAGGCAGGTTGTGCTGCTGGCCTCTGCCCTCTGTCGCTGGGCCAGTTAGGCAGGGCTATGCAGTGGCATCCTTGGCTCCCACATACTAGATAGAGTAGCGCACCTGCTTTAATCCACCTCACTGAGACCAGCATCATGTGTTCACAGAGAAACAATCTTTAGAAGCACTCTTCCTGCTAACATAAGACGGTGTGAAAGTATTAAATTCCATTTTTATAATTGCATCTCTTTATCTCTCCGTGGAAATCCCTGTTAAAATGCAGAGGGAAAGGATTAGACTTAGTGGCTTGCCATTCAGACTCCAGAGAAGCAGAAGCATGAAGCAAATGCTGCAGGATAACTCCAGAGGACCAGGGGCCTCCCTGGGGGGAAACACCATTCACGGGGGAAAGAGAGACACAAAAAAAAAAAAAAAAAGGAAAGAAAAAGAAAAGAAAGGAAAGGAAACGAAAGGAAAGGAAAGGAACTAGAAAATTGGAGTTTTTCTAACTATTTCAAATTATAACTGAAAAGTCTGTTCCAAGCCATAGAATCACTGAATTGAGCTAATGGAAGAGAAGTTTCTAGACAGGGATGTGAAATTAGTGTGAAACAGCCTCCATTGCTATGATGGTTGTGATTATTTTGGAAGAGAAAACGAGAGGAACAGGGTAGTCAATGGCGCTAATGGCCAGGAGCTGCACACGGAACTGTAGAGCGCTCTTTAGTTCTTATAACAGGATCAACTTTACTCCGCACAGCTGAGTACCAGTAGAAGTGCTCAGAGGCCAGTTTCCACCAGTCTGTCAAAGGAGAGTACCTTTTAGACCACGTAAGGCTTCACAGGAGAGAAATGGAGAGAGCTAACTCGCCCTACTAGCTTTTACTAGGTGCAGGCTACGCAGGTACTGTGCTGACGTTGACTTTGTGCACTCGTATTTCGGATCTTCGAATTCCAAAGGCTGCAAAAGAAGGAATGTGCAAGGCCTGCTCAAAATGGGGACAACAGGATACCTAACACAGGAGGGTTGTAGTACTCTGGTTTGCCAGAGAAGTAAAATTTACATCGGTCCCATGGAGGGGAGCTACTGGAGAGGGAGAGGAAGAAGACGGAGAAGTAGGAAGTGAAGCAGGGAGGGGGAGAAGAGATGGAGGAGAAAAGAGAGAGGAGAGTTGGTAGGGATGTTAAGAAATTGGCTCATGCAGTGATGGAGTCGGGCAAGTTCACAGTCTGCACATGAGGCTGGGAGATGGAAGAGTAAGGATAAGTCAATGCTGCCAATGATCCGGAGAAAGAATCCCTGGTTCCTCAGTAAACATCGCTTTGTCTGTGGTGAGGCTTTTAACTGATCCCACGAGGTTCACCCACACTGTGGGGCAAAATATAATTTACTTGGTCTATTGATTTAGATGTTAATCTCATCTGAAGGACACTGCCAGGCATAGGCTTTTTTTTTTTTTCTACCAAATATTTGGGCACGGTGGCCAGGGCAATAATGTTCTGTCTTCCAGGCCAGGCTGTTTGTGAGGGAGCCAGGTCCGTGATTTGTCTCAAACCAAGATGCCTGTTAACAGTCTATTTAGGAGGAGGCTATGGGGGTGTGGCTAGTAAATTGGGGATATATAGTGCCTTCCCCTCTGAGACAGTAAATCCACTTCATCCCACAATCTTGTCGCTGTCAGGCCCCCTCCCCATCCGCATTGTCATTGCCAGGAGCTGATCGGGAAGCAGGCGAGCTGAGCCTGCTTTTAGTCAGACAGCGGGTCCACCCTAAACTGCTTTGCATTTCAAAGGGCCTGGAGAAAGGGTCAGGCTTTCATTTATCAGCATTGAAGTTCTTTAAGCAATTCATATTTTTCTTTTTCAGGTCGAAATAAGTAATGACATTGACTCTGAAATGCGGCTCCTGGACTTGAGTTAGGGAACAAAGAACCACTGGCCTCTGGCACTGGGGATCCTACAGCGTCACCTTCCTCCTAGACAGCAGGACTGCAACCCCTGCGGGCCAGCGAACAGGGAGCTGCAAGGTCTTTGGTCTCAGCCTGTGTAACATTAGCCTTGTTTGCTAGATGTGTTCTGGGTGTTTGGGTGGGTATTTTTTTAGTCATCTTCTTCGTATATGAGCACTTGTAAATTGTAAAAAAAAAGAAAGAAAAAAAGAAAAGAAGGAAGGAAGGAAGGAAGAAAGAAAGAGAAAGAAAGAAAGAAAAGAAAAAGGAAAAAGAAAAAATGGTTTTTAATTTTTTTTTTTTACAATATTTAACTTGAGGCATGCAAAATGAAAAAAAGAACCTGTGAAATTTTTCTCAAAGTCATTTCTAAGGAGACTGTCTGTGTTGCTGAGGTGAGTGTGACTGAGTCCAGGCTGCTCAACCCTGCTGGGCTAATGGGTTTGTGTAAACAGACATTGCCTGTGGGCATCAGAAACAAGGGTAGACCTGTGGCAGCTTGCACAAAAGCGGGATCCAACTTTCAAACTAAGCCTGGATCACTGTTTAAACAGCAACAGACACAGACAAAACGTGGAGTCCCTTGTTCTCAATTTCTGAAGACCCCACAGCCATATTATGGCGATCTAAATTCCAGATTCATGCATATCTTGTTCTTGCAATATTCTGATATTATATGTGTTGTGAGTACAAAAGATGAGAAATGATTAGTGGAGGCCCTTCTTCCCCTGTGGAGGGAGCTGGGCTGTCTCTGAGGCTCATATTTCCTGCTCTCTGTTTCACTCCCAACACTGATGTCAGACCTAAACATACAGCTCAAGGGCTGCAGGATAGAAATCACAACCATAAATCTCTAGCCAGAAACTTTTAGGATATTCAAAGGGAACATTCAAATCCTATGGAATTCTCTATAGAAACCTGTAAAGAAAATATTTATGTCTGAGGTACATCAATTTTTCATTTTCCCATTCATCCCAAGAACCAAGAAAATTATGTTGGAAACCTAATTTTCTAAGGAAAAAGAAAGGTCTATCTTGGAAAAAAAAAATAAAACAATTGTAGGGCTTTTTAAATTTAAGCAAAATGTACACATGGTGAAATGCATAGATTTTAAGGATACATTGTAACTAATTTTGACAAATGGACAAACCGAATTACCAATGTTTCAATCAAAATTCAGAACATGTCTGACACGTCAGAAAACGTCCTTAGCGCCCCCCTTTCCATCAGTCGCCATGATGCCATCAACCCCCATTATAAACGTACCACCTTATAAACTGCAGTGTGCCTGACTTAGTCTGCCGATTTAAATGTTAATCTCATCGGGTTTTCACCAAATATCTGGACATTGTGACATGGCCAAATGGATACCTGAAACCTGAGTTGGTTCTCAATGCTGAAGTTTCACTGCATTGCTGATTAACTGTCTGCTCGCGATGGAAGGCAGGTGCTTGTCTCATGTTTTTCTGTCTCTCCATTACTTCCCGTGTGAAAATCCATTTGACTCCTTTTGTATACACATGAAAATGAGTTTTTTCTCTGTCAAGGTTCTGTCTGTTCACTGTTTGCTCCAGAGATGGTCCAATGTGACTCACACATCTCTAAAACACCCATAAAACACTGGAATTGTTGTAAATTTTTGTATGTTTGTGGAAGTCTCTCTGTTCCCCCTTCTTCCTCTTATGTACATAAATTTCATGAGTCTGCTAATGATCAGAATTGCAATCACCTCTGCCCTAATGCCTCTAAGTTCACGTCCACTAGGTTGTGTCCAGCTGACATTGACATTCACCGAGTTCTATCCTACAGAATAAATCTTGATTCTAAATGAAAAGGAGCTCTTGGAACCTGAAAGATGGTGCCATCAAACTACAATTCTGCAACTGGGGGAGCAGGAGCCCAGGACAGGGAGTGGAAGAATGATACAAAGCCCAAGTCTTCTCTCGGAACCACCATGGCACCAAGCCTGGCCAATCATGGCCCAAAGAAGGCTGTGCCTTCTTCTGAGTGAACGATTTACCTTTCTTTGGGGCCTCCTGCTACGTTATGTGGCAACATGGGAGGCTGGGATACCTCTGTCTTATTTATTGTAGCTTCCAAACGTGTCCCAAAGCCAGCAAAATTCAGGCAGGAGACAGATGAAAGGATTAGAGGATTCTCAGGCACAAATGTCCTGGGCATAGAACAGTCCACCTCAGAGAAAAACTAAGAGAGAGTGCTCCCCCGGGATCTTAGCCTCCCGAAAGGATGTGTCTCCAAAGCAAAAGACACTTGTCTCCACACTTCTCCAAAACTTGAACGCAGTTGGTTCACTTGTTTAAAAGACAACTTGGCACCTTGTTCTAGCGAAATATTAACTCATTTCCTTATTCCTTCTGGAAAAAAAAACAAAAAACAAGCAAACAAACAAACAAACAAACAAACAAAAAAGAGTCTTGCTGTCCCTACAGACCTAAGTAAGAGAGGGAGCGATCTCTGAGTAGCTGAACCTGACAAGATATGGCAAGGCGCTGCCTACCTGCTTCATCCAACGAACAGCACATTCCTGATAGGAGAAATTTGTCTCCATTAGAATCAAATAAAAGATACATTGTGAAGACAAGAAAAACCATCATGACTGCTAAATCGAGTAACAAATAAAAACCAAAATTGCACTTTTAATCTCTAAAAATCAGAATCTTGCCAAGATTAAACAGACCTTAATTTTAAAAATGACATTCCTAAGATGGTCTCACTATGCAAAACATCCTGGGTGAGAAGTTTTTAAAACAAGTACTTACAATTGTGAGTCACTTTCATAAAGAACTTGGAGGAACTTTACAGTTGATTAGAATTAGGGTGTTCTGTCTTGACATCTTAGACCAAAATAGTGTCTGCTTTCTTTCCAGGGCTGACTGAATAAAGTAGGAAAAAATACAAATAACTGATGTGTTATGGACTGGCCACCAGCATATAAATACCAAGACAGGTATTTATATGCTAATGAACTAACTCCAGCATGGCATTAATATGATAGTGAACGCCCTAAGCTGTGAGCAAACCTACTGCCCAATGATATGATACAAAACTTGGGTCTTTGGAGATGGCCACTAGGTGGCGCTGCTGTGCTCCAGAGACTTGGCTTCTCTTGCCTCTGCGTTTATACCCATCAGGAAGAGGACTCTGGCTTCTAGTGTGGCCCTGACTTCAGCGACTGTTAAACTTCTGGCACCATTGTTGAGCTCACACATGCCCACCTGTCTGAAAGACGCAGAGACCTTAAATTTCTGAACTTAAAAAATATTCCCTCAATATACAAATGGCCTGTAATATTTTGGAGTTATGGAGTCTTTTAAAGTGTCTGAAAGTCAAGTTTAAATATTTGTTACAAATAAGACTGAAAATTAAGACCAAAAGTAAAACAAATGGCAAGGCATTACCCTATCTGTGACTAAATAGTGTGCCACTCAGAAAGGGAGTGGTTACATTTTAAACATTAAAAAACGTTTTTAAAAAACAGGAAAAAAAATATCAAAAGTGGAAAACTAGAAAAAAATGCACGTTTTTTGTGAGTAGCATCTCTTTTCTGCCTGAAAAAAAAAAGTTTAGAGAAATTGCCACTTCTTCAAGGCTTTGGATAAGTCTCCTTAAAAACTGGGATTTGGGGGAGAAATGGTATGCACAGAGAATTAATCATTTTCTTTGAACTTGCTTTCATATAAAGGGCATGAATCCTATTAAATGCTAGATATTTAAAAAATGAAATATTCAAAGAATCTAAACTATGCTTGGCTTGAACTTGAGAGATAAGTTAAAAGAATAAAAGAAGAAATGTAGGGAAAAGAACAAAAAAGAAAGAGCAGAGAGAGAACTAGGATGAAAGAATCGAAATAGAAAGATATCTCCCCCAGGATTTGGACAGGGCCGGTCCTTACCTCACTTTTGCTTGGTTGATCAAATGGTTTTGTTTGTTTTAACTGAGTGAAAACATTGGATTATTTTCTACCAAGAGCACACTTTCCCCTTTCTCTTCAGAGTTGAAAAGAACTAGTCTAAAGAAATTGATAACTTGGGTGGTTTTCCCCATAGAATTGGCTTTTATAGAGAACCATGTTGAACTCTAAATGACCATGACCATCACCAACACTAACAACAGAAAGACAGTGGCTTAACTTACACAGCCGCCTATTCCTCCCCTTAGTCTCAAACTCTGGAGAGACCAGCACGTGTGCTTCCTAGAGATCTTGACCTCTCCTTGTTTCATCCTGTGTGGCTGCCATTCTCAAATCATAACAACATTCAAAAATGGTTGCAGAAGCTTACGTCTTTTCTAAGTCTAGCAAAGGAGGGGGGGGGGGGGTCACAAAGAATGGTGGGTTTTTTTGCTTAAGGACAAGTCTCAGAAGCTAACTGTATAGAATTCCTACTTACATCATTTGTCGAAGTTTGATCTACCCAAGACATTGCAGCAAAGAAAGCTGGGGACTAGAGCCTATGTTCTAGGTGACATTGTACCCTATGTTCTTAGTTCTAAAACTAAGAACAGTAAACACATATAGAAGAATATTGAGCAGTCTCTTCCATTCACTTCAAGAACACAATCTTGTTGAAATGGAAGTCTTGATTCCTTAATTGTTATAGATTATAAAAAAGAGGCATAAACTTTCCAGTATTATGAAAGATGTCATCGTCAGCTCCATGAAATAATTTCTACTTCTTACTTTTTTATCTGGTCTTTATGGTCAGAAAGAAAATCTAATGTTAAATCTGAGAATCACCAGGAGAAAAGACCAAATCCATGATTGTCCCATTAAAGCTAGCTGTATTTTGGGGTGCACTCAGGACTGACCGGTTGGCTGTCTCACCCTAAGTCAGGATTTGGGAGAGCAGCCCCTGCTGGCCTCTTGGGGTCCTTTTTATAGGAGAGATAAGGTGTTCACAGAGTTGAGAGAGTGGCTGTTACACATTGTTAGAAAAATACAGTGAAAGGGAAGGAACAAGGGTCAGGAATGGGAATAGAGTCACGAGTTTAGTAGAGGTTGAAAAACATGTTTAGCAGTTTACATCAGATCTAAGAAACAGAGACTTATTCTTAATTACAAATAGAAACCTTAACTTGCAAGGAGTTAACGTAGGAACTTACTCTTTAACTGCAAACAGAAACCTTAACCTGAAAGGTCTATTCCTGTTTCGATCTCAAAATGTATAATACTAGATCGTCCTGTTTTCTTAATTCTGCAGAATGTATTTTGACTTTCCTGCTCTTGGAGATGACTCTAATTTGAAGAGCCATTCCAATACAGGGCTCAGTCTACACAGAACAGCATCAACAAGTTAGACCTTCCACTGAAAAACAGTCCCACTCTGTTCCACAAACTCTTCGGAACTGATCAATAATGTCCTTATTTTATTCTATTTAATTCAACAGTATATAGTGCTTAGGAAAGTGGGTCAGGACAGGTAACTGAGAATATATGATCGTTTGTATGCTGATGATTTCTCTCTGCTAACGTTGAGCTCAGCCAAGCATGGTGGCACAGGCCTCTAACCTCTACTTCGTGGGAGGCTGAGACTGAATGAACACAAACTCAAGAACAGCCTAGGCAGCCTAGTGGGAGTCTGTCGCAAAAGTTAAAAGAGGGAGAGGAAGAAAAGAAAGAGGAGGAGGAACAGGGAGAGAGAGGAAGAGGACCAAAAGAAGAAAAAAGAAAAAGTAGTCATTGTTGTAGAAGTTTAAGGTTTAAAAGGAGGGCTGCAATGTTATTTCAGTGGTGGAGCACATGACTATCATTGACTCCAAGACCCTAGATTCAATTACCAGCACTACAAGAATTAAAGTGGAAAAAATAAATAAAAAATACTACTTTTCAAAGTTAGCCTGCCTTTCTCTTCACTTTTTTTCTTGAAAAAATACATTGTTCTTAAGAAACTTACAATTGAGAAAAATTAAAAACTTTTTTAATCTTTAGACTTTATTGTATCTTCTTCCTGGACTACTTCCAAGTACTGCTTATTCCACAGTACTCTAGGAAGTGATTTTAGTCACTGAAAAGTGCTAGCATATTCTCTCTGAGCATAAAATGGCTCCAAATGCAGCTGGCATGACAGATAATTTAAAGATGATTAGGTGAACTGGGCATGAGTATCAGATATCTGGAGTCCAGCACTCAGAAGCCTGAGGCAGGAGGATTGTTAGAGCCCAGAAGTTGAGGGCCAGCAAGATGCTATTTTTTTTTTTTAATGTAAGCAAAAGGGGCTGGGAATATGGATCACTGGTTAAGTGTGTACTGCTTGTCTGCTGCTACTGCACAGGACCCAGGTTCCCGGCATCCACATTGGGTGACTCACAACTGCCTATAACTCCAGCTCCAGAGGATCCAATCCGCTCTTTTGGCCTTTGCCGGCACTCGCACTCAGGTACACACCCCCACGAGAGCATGCTCTTTCTGTGCCAGCTAAACTCATAGCACTGAAAGACCTGTGGTGTCTCCTTGAGCCTGGTTGAGGAGGAGGCTGCTGAGGCTGCTCACAGCATCCTCAGCCTGCTTCCTCTGCATTCATTCCACAGCTACCTTCTGTGGAGTCCCTAGTGACCAGGCTTTTCCGGTCAGCTGTTCTGTGGTGACATTTGATGCAGGGCTGCATAACCTCCATGTTCAAGCTGTAGGCCACCTGCTGTTGGCCTGCTGTGTGTCATCTGTCGCTGCTGTTCTCTCAGCAGAGTTATTAGCCAGAGGACATTTGTGTTCTCTTGATTTGGTTTTGGTTTTTGGTTTTGGTTTTGGTTTTGGTTTGTTTTGTTTTGTTTTGTTTGTTTTTTGGTTTTTGTTTTTTTGGTTTTTGTTTTTGTTTTTCCTGACTTCACGTTTGTCTTCTCAGGGAAAAATCAGAAATCTCAGACCACCGGTCACTGTTTTTTACTTTCCACAATACAGACCAGCTTGGACTAGCTATACCTGCTTTCTTCACTTGTAGCTTAAGCACAATTTTGTGTGCTCTGAACAACCTGCACACTATGTTTTACCAGCCAGCATGCAGATAGCTTGCTTTCAACTGTTGCATGACAGGTCCTGACGAAGTTAGTGCGCTAATAAATTGCTTAGAATTACTTTTTGGTCTTTACATTTCCATCCCTCATAAGCCTCCTTAATCAAAGAGGAACACTTTTATTTCTGGCATCTTCTATCTATCTAAATGAAAAGCAAACTCACTAACTGCAGATTTACAATGGTTTATGAAGACCACCTTCACTCACATAGGAATGTCAGAGCCCAATGAACATAATTATTACTACTGAACTCAGATGTTGATAATAGAAACAGATATTGCTGCGAATATTAACCAGCTTTCCAGTTTCCTCATCAATACCTGCATTGTAGCCTACAGGCTTTTCTTTGCATTGCCTAGGGTTTTTATTATTATAAACTATCAGTATTCAATCCATTTATCCATCCAATATGTATAGGCATTTATTTGGGTTCTCATGTAGCTTTTTATCTTTATTATGCTTTTAAGATTCCACCATTCTCTGGGCTTGGTGCTTTAGGCAAAGTAGAATGTATGAAGCAGTAAGGTAAATATCTTTGTTTGGTTGAGGCAAGGTCTTATGAATGGCATGGAACTCACAGAGACCCACCCACCTGCCTCTGCCTCCCAAGTGCTGGGATGAAAGGCAGGTGCCGCAATGCTCAGCCTGCAAGTTAACTGTCTTCAAGACTAGAACCAGCACAAGTCCTGTGGTTTACTTAACTTGTTTCTAGAGGACAAGCAAAACTCGTTAGTTCACCTTATTGCCTTTAAGCCACTTGCTTCATGTAATGGATTTAAAACATGAGGTGATGACTGTTAGACTTTTTTATGTCACAAAGAAAGGTATTGATGATGGACATCAAACTACCTGAACCAGACCCAGAGATCAAAGTCCCTCCGCTGGCTGTAAAATGCCCTGTGTGATCAGAGGCCTGCAGGGGCTGCTTTGGCTAGATCCTTGTTAAAGTAGGAGGCTTGGGCAGTGGTTTCAGCAGGTTCTAGTCCTGTTTCCTTTTTGCTCATTTGTTTCAGGGCCCGTAGCCATCTACCTTCCTTGATTTCCTTCCGTGAAAACCTTGCATTTCCATACCCTTAACTAAGGAGCTGCATAATAATTACACAAAACCTTTAAGAAAATGGAGTTTTCATTAAAAGTTCTACTGCAGATCTGGGCTGCCATGTGACAGATGCTGGTACAAGCCCAGAGTATTATTAGCATCAGTAATAATTGTAATAAGAACATGCCTAGTTTTCTTTGAAAGATGTAGACGTTACTTTTTTTTTTTTCATTTCACATAACTCAAGGGAAATGTGGGTGTGAACACTTCAAAACACTTTCAGATCCTCAAGGGAAACTCTGAAGTGAAGAGAATTAGAATTAATGCCTACATCAGTTCCTAGAGAAAAATGCCTGACACAGAATAACGAAGCAGCTTCTCATGCTCTCCCAGAAACTTGTAGGTGAGAGTTCCCACTGAGAACTCCGGGGCTGGAAACAATGAGAATTTCTGACTTTGTAGATTTGTCTGAGAATTCTTACATGTGACGGACAAGAGCCCCGCTGCCTAGCAACCTCCTGCAGAGCGGAGCCAAGGAGCAAAAGACAGACAGAAAGGTCCCTGCCACTCCCAGTAGGTTTTTGCATATTCCACATTCTCAAACTCTTGAGTTCTCTTCATAGGGAGGCTCATCCAACAATAGGATGTATTACTCTTAATTAAATCCCAACTCAGATTCATCTTAATCAAATAACTGTCAAGCACATAACAGGTTAGGAACAGAAAACATAAAAAGTAGCCATGGCATAAAATAGGTAACAATACTGGCAACCATTTCAAACACTGCCTGTGGAAGAACACAGGGAGAAAAGTAACGTAAGACCCTGAGTCACTGGTGTGTGGACACATTGGAAGTAAAAATCGCTGTAACAGAAGTCTACAGATAAAGAGTACATAGCTTCACCAAACAGTGCTTCATTCCCATTATGACAAATCCAGATGTTAGTTAAAAAACATGTCTGTGTGAACTAAGAACGGGAACTTCCTTCTCAAGCTGCTTTCATCTGAATAAGATGCCCTCCTTTGGTCTGCTGACCATGCAGACCTTCATTGTCTACACTTCCTGAGTGTTGTATTGCTGTTTGCGACATGCTACGCCCAGAGCATGTGGTGGACCAGGGTTATAAGCATCTTCTGATATAGATAGATTAATGAAAATTTTATTTGGTCAGACTCCTTCCCAAAAGTCACTAAGAGAAAGACACTTACATAAAGAACATGGAATAATTAATACCCCAGACATCTCCCATGCATGCCCCACATAAGAGCCATAGCATGGTGAGAAAATATCTGGGGTGGAGGGAAATTTAATTTTCAAGATTTAAGCTCCTAACACTAGTTCCTGAGGGTCATCCCCTGTGATAAATATCCCTTTACCTGCTAGTTACCAAATTGTCTCTTTTGGTGCAATAGCCACTTTCTGAGGCACAGACTTCTCAAAGGTAAGGGTTCCCCAAAGCATGCTGCATTCATCTGGCATACTCTCACCCTGCAGTTCAAGAGTTCTGGCTTACAGTCACTAAAACAACCTTGCTTCCTGTCCCATTTTTTAGTCTATCAGTAACTGGTAAAAGAAAATCCATTGACAGCTGTTCACTGAGGCGTACATCTCATTCCTGGATTAGTCAGAGCTGCCCTTCGGTGTATGAAGCAGACGCCCCAGGAACGGCTACTGATGGGGAAATGTTATTGTGGGTTACTGCCATACTCAGCCCATTTGTCAATCCAACAGCATTACACTGAGGGACACAAGATTCCATGAACTCCTCCAAGCCACGTCCTGTAAGCTGTGGCAACAAGCTGTGGCTACTGCCATTTCTTCATAGCACTCCTGCAGAGCACTCCCATGTGAGAGGCACTGTTCAGGTGTGAGAGAATAACAGCAGAGTCTGAGCACGGGGAGCACACAGTCTAGGCACAAGGAGACATATTCATCTACAAAGGCTCAAGCAAATAGCATTCGAGAATACCTGGGCCCCGACAGAATGTATGAGGACTCCCCTTCCCACAGAGGCCGAGCTCTGATGAGCAAAGATGATAGTCAGCCCAAATGCAGCCTTCCTTTGCTGCCTTGGGAATCTCTCAACAAACACTTCGTTAGAATCTGCTTGTGAAAGAAGCCTCCCAGCCCAAGGGGAAGCAATGAAAACTAATCAAATGTCCATTTTTTCCTTGAAAAGTTTATTATCGAAATCCTCATGGCTTTGGGCAGACTTCTTCCTTCCCAGAGCTCAGCCTCTGAGACACCACCTGCTCACTCTGTGATGCTCAAGACACTGAGGTCAGAGCCACCTGCTCCTCTGAGCATGTGTGTGCCACATTTGAAAACAGATGCCCTGTCCCTCGGGACTCTAGGAACAGATCTGAGAACGAGTCACCCACATCACATAAGCCAAGGCAGCCCACCGCACTCCTGAGTTGTGATTAAAGTAGGCCATTCTGCAGCCCCTGACAGTTCAGACAATTATACTTACCTCAGCCACACACAGATACCCTCTCGTTACCTCTAGGATGATCGGCCCATGCTGCCACAGGACCTGGTGTGATTGGGTATGAAAGAAACCCAGCAAAGACAACTACGTGTAAGAGAGCTGTCTGAGGACAAAAGCAGTGCTCAGAGAGGGTCCTCAGGGAACCCTGGTATACTTGGGTTTCACACAAGCTGGTCCTTTGTTGTTATTTCTGACAAACCGGGTACTATTAGTGCTGTTGAGGAGTGCAGAGAGTACTGTTGAAGAAGCAGGAATGACTCCAAGCCTTCTTGTGTCACTGTGACCCACAATGAGCTTGTTCTCGCCTTTGTTAAACCAACTCTGCCATCTTATGGAAAGAAACGGAAGCACCCAGAGTGGTTCACTCTGTCTGCTGGTCAAACGGCAGGTCACAGCACCTCTGTCTACTTCCAGTTGCATTTAAACCATCAACACTTTTACCAGCAGAAATATTTTTTTTAATCAGTCTTTAATAGTTCTCAGATGGCTTGCTGACCAAGATGTCACTCAAACTTGGCACTGGAACTCTGTGTAAAACTCAAGTGATATTTTGTATTAATATGAGTTTCTACTGTCATGTAACACTGTGAAGTGACTTCACTGTATATTAGTGTCTTTTCTATCATATCTTGAGCTACCAAATGAATTAAATGAAAATAACTGAACTCTATCAAGAACTGTGCTGTATACTATTGGTAGCCTGTGGGGAAATGAGTCTTTTTTTCTTATATATACTGGTAATATGTCTTGTTTTCATAATTACTTTTTACATTTTCGTGCATATACCTGTATATTATATTCAGTCATCAGAACCTATCATTTAATAGAAAATACATACGTTTTTATGTCTCTCTGAACACATTGATTCTGAGTAAGTTTACAAGTTAGATGTAATAAGCTTTTATTTTCAACCATGAATAAAGATGTACATTGAAATAGAAGTGAATGTTACTTTTAATGCATTTCCTTGTAATATGAGCTTAACATCCTGAATCCCTAAATCCAAAATTTAACACTTTTTGAGCACTGACATGATGCCACAAGTCCAAAATTCCAAACCATGAAACTTTGGTTCATGTGTAAAATAAGTAATATGTATATGTATAAAATTACTTCTTGGGCATATAAAACAAAGGGATGCTGTGTTTAGTCTTAGAGTTTATCCCTAATTTCATATAAAAATATAAATATTCCAAAATTCAAGACCTGTGCTCCTGGGCATTTCAGAGAGGCATGCTTCCCCATCTTGTGTATTAGTAAAAAAAAAAAAAAAAAAAAAGCTTGAACAAATACGCATCCTGAGTGTTCCTGCGTTCTTCAGATCAAGAGTTTATACTTATATTTCACAAGCAATGAAAGACACAGTCCCTTTTCCAAAAAGCCCCAGAAGGCTTGAAGTACTGCAAACCCACTCAACTGATTTGCCACTAGACTTGGCTAAGCTGGCTTCTCGGCCAATAATCAACTCAGCCTCCAGCCTCTACAGTTCACTCCAGGCTATCTCTTCCAAAACAGAAACCAGGGCTCTCATTTTACTCTCCACACCGAGTGAGTATAAAGCCTTATAACTAACTAATTATACCTAATTATAGCAAGGTTTGATGATAACTATGTAACTATGTAGAATACAGCTCAGGAAAGAAATGCCTGAAAGTAGGCCTCAGGGCCCAGTGTGCTGAGAGTCATACAGAGTTCTCTCTTGGCCAGGCCTCTCTTCCTTCCCTGTCTGCCACCATGTTGGTCCTATGATACCTACTGATGGTTTTTAGTGGCACTTTTACCCTGCGAGGAAAAGTCACGAAAGAACCCACTAGCAAGAGTTTTATTGAGAAAGGGAAAAGGAATAGATGTGTTCAGACCTGCTGAAAGGACACGTGAGGGAAGGGGCAGGGGGACTTGGAGCCCACCTTTTAAGGACCACCCTTCACATGTGCACACAGGCCCATGCACACGCATATGCATAGATCACATGGTCATGCCGCGCACACGATTTATGTGACCATGCAGCCATGGGTTATGTAGGACGTATGACCCGGAAATGACTAGGCAGAAATGACTAAGTGCCCAGCGGGGGCAGGTGTTATCATGGTAGCATGGCTGGAATTCCTATCACCTACTCTTTTTAACTTCTTCACTGTTTGAGTCAAGTCCCACAAAATGTCTTCCACACAGCCAAACCAGGGAGCAATAATGCATTAACAGCAGCATCATCTCCCAGATGGAAAACAGTGTTAAATGCCTGCTGAGTCACCCACGCTGGGATTCCATCCCTAGAAACAGACTGAGTCACCCTCAAAGTGACTGAGTTCATCACCCTCAAGTAAAAGGAAGAGAGGGTGGTCACAGTGCGTGGGAACCTCTTGCATTGCCTTTGTGGTGTTCCTGCGGTTTTGTAACTTTATTAAAAATGGGAAAGCTTGTTTTAGTGATGCTACAGAATGGATCTTAAACGTTCCCTCAAGTCCATGAGTTAAATGATCAACCTGCAGCCCATGCACCACAGCAATGTAGTGGAGACTGTAGGAGATGAAGCCTGGTTGGGAAGGGTGGCCTTGGGTTACTAGAATTGCTCCCTTGAAGGAGATAACATGACCCCTCTTTATTTCTTCTTGTTTTACTACAAGCTACTGGCTTTTTGTTTCACTACCTGCTCTCCACCAGGATGCTTTGCCTTACCAGGAGCATAAGAGTCATGAGGCCAAGGAGTCATGAGCTCCACAACTGTGAGTCAGAGTAACCTCTCTCTTCTTGTCAGCTAATTTGTTTCAGGTATTATAGCACAAATCTTAAATGTACTTATTAATAAAATCAAACCTGAGGCCAGTTATTGGGGTGATGCTGGAAGATCAGAGAAGCAGAACAAGCCACAGCTATCTCACCTCGCCAGTTCCTCAGCTGATCCTGTTTCCTCAGATTGAAAGCCTCTGAGTCCTCATCCAAATGAATCGCAGCTGAACTGCTTCTCGAAAGCCTGAATGCTTAACCAGCTAAAAGCTTCTAGTTTCTGGTCTTCATGCCTTATATACTTTTCTGCTTTCTGCCATCACTCCCTGGGATTAAAGGCGTGAGTCACCATGCCTAGCTGTATCCTTGAACACACAGAGATCCAGTAGATCTCTGCCTCTGGAATGCTAGGATTAAAGGCATGAGTGCCACCATTTTCTAGCCTCTGTATCTAGTGGCTGTTCTGTTCTCTGACCCCAGATAAGTTTATTAGGGTGCACAATATTTTGGGGAACACAATACCACCACAAGGTATTTGTTACAATAGCAGAAGGCTGACTAACACAATGACATTCCCTTGACAACATAAACATGACAATATAAAAATCACAAATACTGTGTCCCTATCTCTATTGATCAAAGACTAAAATACAGTCTAATCTCAAAGCACCAATCTATTTCAAAACAAAATAAAGACCAATTTAAATTATCATGTTGAGTTCTTGTGTCTAGTTGGACAGATAGTAATGACATTATCTGTTCCTATACTCTATCAAGGCTATGGGTTTAAACCACAAACTGTCATATAATTTCTTCATTCTTTTTTTTTTCTTTTTGCCTAAGTCAAAGTAACTTTGTTACTCTGTGTCTTTCATCTCGTAGCTCCTACTCTTGAACCTTACAACCTCTTCTTCAGTTCTGGGTCTCATCATCTCTACATTAAATGCCCTTCTAATGGCACTTCAAGTGTCCCAAATTCCCATTCCCTGCTTTGAATAAAACACACACACACACACACACACACACACACACACACACACACACACACAC
>CABHPP010000274.1:0-46746 GCA_902168425.1 Peromyscus attwateri | reverse complement strand
AAAGAAAGAAAGAAAGAAAGAAAGAAAGAAAGAAAGAAAGAAAGAAATAGCTCTCAAGACCACCTCATTCATGCTCTAATGTCATGGGAGAGGAAATATACAAATGAACAAATATGTAATGTGTCACAAGATAGCAACTAGTAGAATGTGTCTATGTTCTTCATGGAAACAGAGCAAACGGTGTATGTGCATGACTGGAAAATATTTATTTCTGAAACATAACCACAGGGTATGGTAAGATGAAAATTTTTAAGTTGAACCAGCTGGTGAAGTTAATATCACAATCTTGAGTGTGAAGTGTATAGAACATACAGAGACAGTGAAAGTTGAGCTAGATTTCTATTTCCTCTGAAGGCACAATTCTATCTTCTAGGGAAACTCAATTACTTAAGGTTATTAACCTATTGGAAAAAGTACAACCACATTTTAAAGCCTTCTGCTTATCCTGTTGTGAGCTGATTCTAAATATTAACCACATCACAAAGCCTTCAACAATGACGTATAGGGTAGTGTTTACACAAACTGGTCATGGCAGAACCATCTAGCTGATACCGAAAAACTAACCACAACAGTGTTGTGAAGAAAGGAGAAGTGTGATAAGGGGTAAAATGATGAGTAAAGAGAAGCCCTTCAAACAGACTGGTCCATGACCTCTTATCTGTTAAGTTCATGTACACACAGGTAAGTACCCTAAGTGAGGATCAAGCTATGGAAAATATTGGGATAGAGAACTTAACACAGAAGAATTCAACTAGAAAGGCTCCAGAGAAGGATCACTCTTGTTACAGAAATAAGAGAGAAGAAAGAGCTAAGTACACTAAGAGAAAATAATAAATAAAAGATCAGACAATAGCAGTTTTATTATAAGATACAGAGCCACTGCAAAATATTGAGTAGAGAAGATGGTTGTAGCTTATAGCAATAAGATGGTGTGAATTAATTGTTTAAGTGTGTGTGTGTGTGTGTGTGTGTGTGTGTGTGTGTGTGTGTGTGTACACGCATGTATGTGTTACACTACAAGGGCAATTGAATGTAATCTATAGCATAAGAATAGAGAACCATGAAAGAGAGCTAAAAGTGTTTATTTATTACTAAATTACTGATGAGAAATAACAGTATTATAGAATAAGTTACTATTATAGAAATGAAAGCCTAAGGCAAAGAGGTGGTTCCATGATAAGCAAGAATATAGAATGCACATTTGGAGGCATTTCCAGACCATCTAAGCAGAGATGCCCTGGAACAAGCAAGCAATGAAGACAGGCATGACACAGGTCTCGGAATAGTCATGGTGTTAAATCCATTGCACTGAGATAATCTCTTGGGTTGATCTGAAAAGGAACATGAAGTGCTGAGATATGTCATTAGGATTAGTTTGGGAAAGTGAAAATTTACTACAATCCAACAGTTCTAATAGTAGCAGCAGCGACAACAAGGTCACTGACGAATCTAAATCTACATGAACACCTTTATTTAATTCAGAAGTGCAAACAAGTATGTGCCTGGAAGATTAGTTCTGATTGCTTTGCCATCTGCTAAGCGATTCTCCTCAAATAAAAAGGTTTATGTCACAATGCATTTTAACTGTCCTTCAGGGAGTACACCTCTCTTTGGAAATCTTAGTAAACATTTCTATATTAATATCTTTGAGAAAATCTGCAACAAATTAAGTCATTTTAACTTAAACGTAATATTTTAAAATTATTTTAGAATGGCAGCTGAATACTTCGGTTCTTAACATAATTTTTCTCCATATTGCTTTTTCCTTTCATGCTCCAACACTGAGTATTATTTGATTTGAAATGTGTTTTTAACAGATAACCATCAATACTGTCTTCACCTTTTGTGGATTTCAAGTGTTGAGCCAGAGGAGAAAGGGCCTTAGGATATTGCTTTACTTTATAAACAAATACAACTAAATAATTTTTCATTAAATTTATCCATTCTTTGCATGGTTTATGCAAATTTTAAAAGGATTATTTCTTAATCTAATTTAAGAAGTTAATTATTGATTTTATTATTAATTTTGTATCTTACAATACTATTAAATGAATTTATTAATTCTAAAATTTTATTGGTAGAGTTTTTTTTGGTTTCAACAAATAGAATTATATTGTCTAGCAGGTCGAGACAATTTGGCATTATTTCTCAAGTTGCTATATGTATGTTATTCATTCTCTTGTTTAATTGTTCTGTCTGAGACATACAATAATGTACAAAAGAGGCTATAGGAGGCATTTTTGCCTTTTTCTTAATTTCAGAAGGAAGAATTTTAGCTCCTCACATTTGATAATATTATTAACTCTATGCTTGTCATATGTAGCAACTTATTCCATTGGATTGAATTTATTCTATACCTAACTTTTAGTGAAAAATATTAAGCATGCTTTTCTTGAGTCTGTTAATGTCATAGATTATATTTTCTGATTTCAATGGGTTGACCCATTCTGACATTACAGAATTAACCGTTATGAATCATGGTTCAGAGCACTTTAATGGACTGAGGTTGAGTTAGATTTGCTAACAAATAGTGGGTAACTTTTGCATCTTTGTTCACCGTTGGCATTACCCTATAGTTTTTCTTGTTATAGCCTCTATCTGTACTACTTAAAGTCTGATATGGCCTCATAAACTTAAAGAAGGAAAGATAAGATCTACATCTTGAAAACTATAAAATTCTAGTGAAAGAAATTTTATAAAACATAAATAGGAAGATATGCTGTACTCCTGGTAGAAGAAGAAACGATAAATGCCTATACAACCCAATGTAACATACAGATTCAGTGTTATAAATATCAAAATTAATTATGTTCTCTTTACAAAAATCAAACAATCTTCAGAATTCTTATGCAAGTAAAGTATTATTGATAGTCAAAGTGATCTTGTAAAAGAATCATGGCTAGAGCTATAACATACAAAATACATGGTCTTAAAATATACCTCAGTGATCTAATAACTAAAACAGCATAGTTTAGAAATCAATACAAACCTGCACCCAGCCAAGGATAGGAAGCCTAGAAATAAATTCCCATAATTATGTCCAATTGATCTTGACAAAATTTCCAAGAACAAAAAAATAGGAAAATAAGATTTTCAATGAATTATATTGAGGAAAACTGGATATAAACATGGAAAAAGTGAAGATTCCCTCTTAAGCCATATCATACACAAAATATCCACTCAAGAAGAATGAAGTAATTAAATATACAGTATCACACTATAATGCCACTGAAATAAAATATGTGAGAAAGTCTACAAAATGTTGGCCCCAGCAAGAGTGTTTTGGGTATAACCGCAAAATCCAAAGCCTTTAAAGCAAATGAAGAGGACAAATGGAACTACAACAATGTGAAAGAAACCATATAGCACAGGAGACTTTGGAAAATGTTAAGATGACCTGTGCAATAGAGAAAGCATTTGGGACCAACTTATTTGATAAGGATCTAGTATAAAAAAGGTGGAAGAAATTAAGCAACTGAGGAGTTAGAAAAAAATCAATTAGAAAATGAGCCAAGGAACCAAACACACTTTTCCTCAAAAGCAATATATACAAATAGCCAAGAGTATACAAATAATTATGTTCAATATTTCCCAATAATTAGAGAAATGCAAATTACAACTACTAAAAGACATCATTTTATACCTATTAATTTGATGATAATAAAAATGGTCAAAGATAAAAAAATTGGTGACCCTTATGAACTATTACCTAGGGATATAAGTTAATATCATGACCATAATGCATATAGTCTTTCAAAACATAAACATAGAAGTTGTGGGTGTGTGTGTGTGGCTCAGTTGGTAGAATGCTTGTGTAGTATCCATAAAATAGTTCATATGATCACCAATACCATAAAATCAAACATGGATCACATACCTGAAATCCCAGCCCTTGAGAAACAGGGGCAAGAGAATCATAACTTCAAGGTCATATTTTATTGTTCAAGGAGCTTATTTACAACCTAGGCTACCTGAGACTCTGTCTCCAAAAAAAAAAAAAGAAATGAAAAAATAAAAATAGAAATACAATATCTGCTGCATATCCTAAGGGAATGCAATCTGTCTATCAATGAGATATCTACACAGCCATGCTCTTTAAAACACTAGTCACAATAGCCCAAATATCCATAAACCAAAAGATGTGGGAATTGCTATGCATGAGTTTGCCAAACTTTTATAAACATATGCATAAAATTATGGTGTATAACACACATAAAAAGTGTCTAATTGCAACATGAGAGATGGGACAGGGCTGGGAGAAAAAATGGCATGCCTTTTACTAAAAGATGAAGTTGAAGAGAATTGAAGGATGACCATCAAATTCTACCCTCAAACATTTAATAGACTTTATTGACAGTAAGACAAGTAAGATGCAAGACTTGAAAGCTTTGTATGCAATGTATTTTGTAGAACGAGGATTTCATTAAATTAGTGACATATAATAAACACACAGTTGACAAAATCTTCAAAGCTAATGGACATCTGAACGTCACTCAAGGACAATTTATGACCAGACAAACTTGGGAGTGAATATAAGATACTGAACATGAACAAAATGCAGCTGAAATCATTGGAAATTTTAAAGAAGAATCAATGTTTGAAGTTGCACTTCCCTTAGTATGATTGGAGGGAAAAAACAGATAGAAGTCAAATAATAATTGTCCAGTGGAATATTTCATGTCACCTTTATGACAATAATCCATCACCAAATATAACAGCAGTGGGAAAATATCACAATAATTGCAATCCACTACTCAAACCACTGTTAATCTTTTGATAGGTGTGTCAAAAGAAATAATTATGAGGATTTATTTCTTGAGCCACTCCATAATCTAATCCTAACAGACTTTTACCATTTTTAATTAAATTAATCCAACAGATGTTTTCAAAGAGTGCATTATGTGCAACATATAGTGAGTTGAAATGCAAAATCTGGACAGTCAATGCTTATTGGACTTAAATTGTCCACCAATCAAATCGTTAAATGCACAAGTTGCCAGGAAACTTCTTGATTTCTTATATTCATCATATCACTGTTTTCCACTGATTCCCTTTTGAATAAATGAATGCAGATTGATTGCTTGTAGATATAGTCATTATTTTTTCAAGACTTACTTGGAATTTTTTGCAATTTTGTCTGTCTTTTTTTTCCCCTCTGATGACTGTTATTTGACTACATGAAATTAACAGGCCTGCGATTACTTGTCATCATGTGTTTGGGACAGAGTTAGTCATCCTTTAGAATGAGAAGGCTGATTAAATTTGCCAAAATACTTGAGTCATTTTATTGATTTGTATAGTCAAAACTAAGCAGCAGAAAGCCAAAAGCTACATTTTATTAACATCAAATTATTATATCCACCTTAACAAGCTTTAGTAAAAAAGGCAAGTAATTGGCTACCTCTCCACCATAGAATGGTAGCTTTGTATTTGGGGAACTGATTGCTCCTGCATGACATAAGTGAGTGCTGCAGTATTAGCAGTGAAATGTTAGGTACAACACAGTGTGTGATATCGTCAATTTTTTTTTGTTTTACTAAATCAAGATTAAGAACCTTTTGATAACACAGGATCAAAATATAGTTTAGAATCCTGTCTCTATACTCCATAGGCATCTGGCTTCATCTTGCAGTAGTACAGCAAGCTCTTGATGTAATTAACTCTTGTTCATTGTAATCACCTTATCTTGTTTGTCCATCAAGGAAAAATCTGTAGTTAGTAGGGGCCTATTAAAGATGACATCATAAGAGAACCAAATAAAGCCATTGATGCTGAACAGGCTCTGGTGAGGCTTCCTGCATGCTATGATTGTTCATTATACACAGAGTGTACAGGATGAAGAGTCACTAAATGTGAGGAGCCCAAACTGTTTTCAGATTATTGAATTCTGTCAGAATATTGCATTTGGTCAGAATATTTTGTCTGAGTTAATTCTTGTGGTGTTTCAGCGATAAACCAACTATTTCAGAGTACATGAAAGAGATATTACTAAAATAGCACCTTATTAAATGTTTCATGAGCCTCATGGAAAACTGGACATATTTCAAAGGAAAGTAAAATTACAGGAACCATGATGAAGATGTACCACTGCAAATATTTGGGGTGCATGATCAGTGCATTTTTCTTTGTAAGACTGAATTCATGATTCTTTTTTAGATTTTTTTTGTATTTTCTTCTCACATGTATTAGAATAACCCAAATACATTGATTGTCTTTAGTTCATGCACATTGTAATAACGTAGTATTGGCTTATGACACATAAACACTATCATTACCCTGTCCAAGTTCATATTTTTCCACATTTGTTGTGAAAATAATTGTAGAAACATGCTTGTTGTCAAGTCTTGGAGTCGAAATATTAGATACATAATTATTGAAAGTATTAATGGAAATTAAACACTGTTTTCTATATTTTTCATTTAAGTAGATAATTCAAGAGTAAAACAAGACCATTTTTTTCAGCACATTTTTTATCCTGTTTGGCTGGATGTTGTCAATTCTGCAAACCATATGATTGAATGAAAATAAAAACATAGGTTCTATGAACACAAAAGAGCAAGCATTTTGAGTTCAGTACTCTACAGTGTTCAATTCCAGAGTTAAAAACATATTTAAGTCTTGATTACAAACACTGCAGCAAGATCAAGGGGGACCTGTTCCCCTTTCTCTTTAAAACATGACCAGACAGAGTCCCTCTGTGCATCTCTTTCTGGAAATTTCGTTCTTCCCTTGAGTCACGATGTTAGTCACTGTGTTGCTACTTTGAGTGTGTGTAGAAGGTTCTCATTTATGTAGTCATTGGCACTTCATCTCATCAGGATTTGAGTGTACCTGAGTAAGTAGATCATGATAGTGATTGATTATAGTGAAAATAAGTATGTCTTACATCTACCTGAAGGAAAGTCACTCCAAAGCAAGTTGTACACTTAGAAACATTTATGAGGGGCATAGAAGTTTGGTTTTCTTCTGCCCTTTCTCTCAATCATAGAAATATTCCACCTCCTGAATATATGAAAACATAACCAGAGGGACACATTATTTCTTTTTTTTTTCAATTCTTCTCTCATATATTATTTCCTGACTGCAGTTTCCCCTTCCTCCCTTCCCCCAGTCTTCTCCGTCCCTCAGTTTCTCCCAGATCCACTTCCCCTCCACCTTCTGACCACTGTGGACACATTCACATATGTGGCGCGCACACACACACACACACACACACACACACATACTCATACATACATAAAACTAATAAATAAATGCTTAACATAATTTTATATTAAATACAAGTTCTCAATATGTCAGGCAAAAAAAAATGATAGATTGTAGTTATTTTTAGGAAGTAATACCTTCTTCCAGGTTGACAACCTTTCTTACCTTTTATGTACCTAAATTAAGTCTTCTGAGTTCCCCCTTCATGGCATCTTATTATACGCCTGAATTATTTTCATAATTCCCATCTTATAAGTCACACCCTTATTGGACATTGCGTTTCTTCCTCCAAAATACATACGAATCCATTGTAAAAACTGTGTTACATTTTGAGCAAGCAGTCTGAAAGCATAGTATTTCTTATCTAAGTTGATAATATTTTTAACTTCTATGGTCCTTTCTGTAAAACAGTTCCTTAGTTGCATAGCAGACAAGGGCTGATATGAAATATAACACCTTATTTCAAGATGTAAAAGAAGAAAAGAATGTAAGACAGCTCATTGCCAAAATGCTAGGCAAACTCGGAAGTGCTGGAGGTTTTCTTCTCCCTGAGCAAGTGAGTGAACAAGAGTTCACTGAGAGCACCATCCCTCTTCCTTTTCTGCTACTTTTAAATGGACATATTCCCAAATATTTCTTTCATTCACAACATGGAATACAGGAGAAATGTTCCAAATACTCAATATTGGTGGAAATGTCAGTGCTATTTCACATTTATAGGTTTTACAAAAACCTAAATGAAGTATCTTCCAAAGATGGAGGAAGAACAGGAGTAAACCGTAGAAGGAAAAGAAGAGTAGGAAAGGGAGATTGGAAGAAGGGGGAAGAAGGAAGGAAAAGATGGAGGAAGGGAAAGGTGGAAAGAAGTTCAAAGTAAGACATTTTAATAAACTAGCATTCCTCGATCCTTGCATCTACCATGTCCTTTCTTGTGTTGAATTTAGCTCCCTGAACATCGTTGCCTATTTTCAACAATTACCTAATCTTTAAGAGTTAGTCAACAGAGATTCATCTAAAAGGATGGCAGTAAGCCAGACTTCTAAAAAGGTTATGAAATGAAAGTTACAATTACAAAAATAAACAAAAAACAAAGAACGATGGTAACACACACAGATACAAACAGTCACATATTTATCCAGTTCTTTTCAAATTTTGACATTGATTGCTTATATCACATGTAAAGAGAACTTCAAATAAACATGCTATAAAGAATTCAAGCTTATATTACATGTCATTCAATAAGATGTGTGAATAACAATAGCATTAGATGGTATAATTGGATCAATGTTAAAATTAGCCTTCAATTAAAAAATAAATTCTAGTATGCATTGAACATACAAGAAAATGAAAATTCTAAATAAATTTTCTTCTGATATTTCCCTTTTTATCTTGTTTCAGAATACATTCTTTTTAAAATATTCCATTTTTCCCTTTAAAACTGGTATGTAAGAACTTATTTTTGTTCTGCACCACCATAAAATACTTTAAATTATGTCAGAAGACAGGTCTTTTATATTTATCTTATAATTAAATAATAAAGAAAGCATAGTAGTTCTCAGTTTTTAGCCTTCAAAATTATTGCTTTGAAGACAATCGCCTTTCTGCCTCTCACTTAAGGAGAGGGGATACAGGGCGCATTTCCCTCCCACTCTCTGCCCCTGTGATAATTTAGCCTTGACCTTGACTGTCTCATTCAGAGAAAAAACATAACTGAACAGTGTTCTCTTTTGATGAAAAGCAGAAGTCTTTGATAAAGTTTACAAGGGATGAGAAAGGAGGAGAGTTGACATTTTTTACAGAATAATTATGATTAATAAAAACAGACCCTCTGACCTTGCCTGCGTTGTACTTTCTGGACAGAGTCAAAGGCAGTGGCCGTGATCTTCATCTTAAATTTATGGTCTATGGACAGAAGTGTAGCAGATGCTTTCAGCACTAATTCATCTCAATATGAGGAGATTCTTTCCTCTATTAAATGTCACAATATGAAAGGGAAAAATAAAAGATGAGTTAAAGTTTAATTTTACTATAAAATCTCAAGCTAGAGTTGTAGAAATCAGTCAAATGTTGAAGGTGAGTTGTGAATCAGTGTTCAAAAACGTGAAACACACAGGGCCAGAAAAAAATGTATATATGAAGATTGAATGTTTCTTGAAACCTGAAATATCATTATGAAGCAGGCTATAAGGCAGACATGAGGGTGAAGTTTATGATAGAGAACATTCTTCAACCTTCTTCTGTTCTTCCAACTAGAAATTTAGGTACTGAATAGGACTCCCTTTATTGTCCAACCATGTTAAATCTCCCTCTTAGATACTATGGCTAATCTCAGTGCCTGCTGAAATTTGTTGGCCAAAGGAAGGAGCAGGCTCACATTTAGTTACTGAATTACCCTAAAAACCAACAAAATGGTTGTCAGGGTAACCATTGATATTTGTTGGAATGAAACTCATTCTATCTATTCCCCTAGATGTTTTCATATGGTTCCTTCTGATTTCTCTGCCATTGATTTATAATCTCTCCTCCAGAAATTTTCATGAACAACTTGCTAACCATGTCGATCATCCCAGCATCATGTAAGACAACACACAATATCCTCCCAGGGAATCACATAGGGCAGAAGTTCTCAATCTGTAGTTCATGAACCCTTTGGTGGTCACATATCATGCACACCAGATATTGACAATGCAATTTATAATAACAGAAGCAATTTACAATTATGAAGTAGCAATGAAACATTCTTATAGTTAAAGGTCACCACCACATGAGGAATTGTGTTAAAGAATTGCAGCATTAGGAAGGTTGAGAACTTCTGCCAAAGGGTATACAACTACTACCATTCTGCTTGTATCTTGATCTTTCTAGTCAATTTGGAGCAGTAATCTCATCATCCACTCAAAAAATAACCTTCTGAGTGCCTTTGGGTGTACACTACAGAGAACATTGTGTGTGTGTGTGTGTGTGTGTGTGTGTGTGTGTGTTTATGTGTATAGGATTTGAAAGTAGAAGAGATATGATGGCAGGTAACTAATTTATTTTCATTCGTGTTAGAGGGTTTATTTCAATAATCAGGCATAGAAGAAAAGTGATTGAAGGAAACAGACTATGAGATGAAAAGTACATAGCAGTAAGTGTGCTCTCAGGTAGAGACTACTCTCCTGTGTTAAACTTTGCTGTACAGATACACTAAATTTTATGTCATTTAGACACTAGAAAACTTTTCCAGAAAATATATCTTTAGTTTGGGAGCATTTTGTTATCTATTGTGACTTTGTGATTGTTTGGCCATTGTAGTATGAAAGACAATGACTAAATAAAATAATAATGGCTGTGTCTCAGTGTTATTTCAATCACAAAACAGGTTGTGGTTGCTAAAATTTGCTGTACCTTGCTCTTGGAAAAAGTAGACACTATTTATCTGAAGGATATATACAAGATAGAGACTGAATTGAAATTAGCCAACATTCCCAGTAGGTGATAGACACAGATGCATAAACAGAGGAGCAGACCTGAGAAGGACATGTCTTCATCAAATGGCTTCAGACAGGCTTCTAGGAGATAGGGACAAAAGGACTATGTGCTGTCATAGAACTAAAGAAAAGGCATGGATATATAAGATTACATTCTTTTGATGCAAAGATCTCCAAGTAGTATGAACTTGGATGGGAGATGTAAGGTTAAATTTGAAAGGAATATAAAGAGGTTGTAAAAGACACATGTCTTTTTGAGAATGTTATTCTTTACCTGGTATGCAATGATGAACTCTGGGGAAGTTTAAAGCAGAGAGTAGGAGCAGGTTTTCAAAAGTAGACAACAGGAACTTCTAAAACATTTGTTTCTTCATTTTCAGTACTGAGCTCATTTATCTCTACAACGATTTCCTAATAATTTATTATCAATACAAGCTTATCAAATTTCCTTGTTTCAATTTCCTTTCAGGGCCAATCCGTGATGATTTATACCTAGTTTTGATGTTGCCTCTGGATACATGGTGGCATATATTCTCAAGGTGGCTTCCCACAACTGAAGTAAGAATTGCATCACTGCTAGACTTTTCCCTTCCAGTTTCTTCTTGAATAACCACAGATGTTTGAAAGGTGTTTTCTGAATGTCGGGGTAAAGTTTCTGAGCATGATGTGCTAGCATTTGCTTTTGTTAAATGGCGCCAACTGCTCCAGATATAAGTCACACCTTAGAATATTTAGTCCCAGGCTTTGGTGAATAATCAGATTCACTTTGTATCAAATCTCAGGGAACCATCTGCTTGAATCAGCTCTAATGTAAACAGCTCTTACAATCTCTTTGAAAAGCAAAATACCAACAAGTACAGTCTCACCACTTTTATTTTTATTGTGGCTGCCTTAACTAATTCCTTCTTTCTTCACTATTTGGGCTGCGACTAACAGAAAGAGCTACCATCTCCCACCCCTTCTTCTGTACATCTGGAGGCTAGTTTGGAATGGCAGAGTTCAAGAGGAATTGAAAACAAATCCCAGTTACAGTGCATGACAGTTATTTGAAACAAGACAGTATCATTTGGAGGATAATGAAGAAAGTAAGTAATTTTATCTAAAACATTTTAATGTAATCATTGCAATTCAAAATATAAGCATTTATGGCCAGCATGATGGTTTAGCAAATGAAGATGAATGTTACAAACCCAATAACTAGAGTTTATTTCCTAGAACCTGTGAAGGAAGCTGACAACTGACTTTACCAAGTTGTTATCTGGCCCCAAAGGCACATTGTGGTATGAATATTTCCCTCTTCTTCAACAGCAAAATAAATGTACATGTATTGTACATATTATATATATATATATCATATATATATTAAAATACACTTTAATAAAGAAATTACAGAGCCAGTGATATGACTGAGCAGTTAGAAGTACAAAGCTGACAATGTGGGTTTAATCCTGGGAACCTATGTATCAAAACCGTGTGTGGAGGGGCACCTCTTAATCCTCACACTTTTACAAGAACAAATGAAATTGGAGACAGAAAAAGGAATCCTCATAAGCTGCTGGGTTAGCAACCTACTTCAGAGTACACAGCACAGCAGAAACAAGGCAAAACCTAACAACAATGTCGAAGGAAACAACCGAGTCCCCATAGCTGTCCTCTGACTCCCTGTGCTTCTTTGACAAGTACCTTTTTACACACACACACACACACATACACACACACACACACACACACACACACACACATACACACACACACATACACACACACACACTTGGGAGAGAGAGAGAGACAGAGAAAGAGACAGAGAGGGACAAGAAAAATAGTATCACAGACTGGACATTTAATTACAAGAACTCTTATTTTATTATTTTTTATTCAGCATAATTTCTTCATTGATTCTTTGGGAATTTCACATCATGTACCCTAAATCTGATCACCTCTCTGTCCCCCCATATTCCCTTTCACCCCTGCAGTGCCCCCCCAAAAGGAAATTAAAATCAAATCAAACCAAAATAGAGCAAGCAAGCAAACAAAGAAAAAGAAGAACGAAAAAAAAACAACAAAAAAGCTCTTCACTTCTCCTCTTTTCTGCCTCTCCAACACCTCTTCGTTCCTCCTGGTGGCATTGGGAGCAGTGTGGCCCATAGTCTACCATTTGTCCCATCAGCTTTACTAGCAAATGTTCATTGCCATGAGTCATTGGTCTGGCTCAAGGCCTCTGGTTTCTGGTACACCATCATCACAGGATCCCCACTGGAACTCCTCTAGGAGTGGTTGCCGCCAGTCATGAAGATCTGTAGTCAGAACTTTTCTGTGTCCTGGCCTGCTAGCTGTCGGGACAAATCTCTCCCATTCCTGTCCCCCAAGTAAACACACAGAGGCTTATATTAATTATAACTGCACGGCCATGGCTCAAGGCTATAGCTAGATAGCTTTTATATCTTAAATTAGCCCATAGCTATTAATCTACATATCATCACATGTTCTGTGACTTTATCTGTGTCCCATTACACATTGATCCTTGGGCACATGGCAAAAGAAGAAAAAGGAGAGCAGAGAGGTTGCTGCTAGTCGCCGCCAGGAGATGCAAGATGTAAAAGCCACAAGCCTGGGGCAGAGATCCATGGCCAGGCCCCGGGTAGAGCTCCAGGAGTCCAATTAGCGAGAAAGAGGAGGGTCTATATGAGCGAGAATTGTTGAGACCAAGGTTGGATAAAGCACAGAGACAAATAGCCAAATGAATGGAAACACATGAACTATGAACCAATGGCTGAGGGGCCCCCAACTGTATCAGGCCCTCTGAATGGGTAAGACAGTTGATTGGCTTGAACTGTTTGGGAGGCATCCAGGCAGTGGGACCAGGTCCTGTGCCCATTGCATGAGTTGGCTGTTTGAAACCTGAGGCTTATGCAGGGTCGCTTGGCTTGGCCTGGGAGGAGGGGACTGGCCCTGCCTGGACTGAGTCTACCAGGTTGATCTCAGTCCTGGGGGGGGGGGGGCTTTTCCCCGGGGGGGGGGGGGATGGGGGGGATGGGCTGGGGAGAAGGGGAGGGGGGCGGGAGGGGGACGAACAAGGGAAGCTGTGGCTGATATGTAGAACTGAATGGTATTGTAAAATAAAATAAAATAAAATAAAGGCCACAAGCCATATGGCAAAGTATATATTTATAGAAATGGGTTAGTTTAAGATATAAGAGCTAGCTAGTGAGTAGCTTGAGCCATCAGGCCATATCATTTGTAAATAATATAAGCCTCTATGTGTTTATTTGGGTCTGAGCGGGACACAGAAACAACTTCAGCTACAGAGATCCCGAGGCTGTTATTCCACTGGACCAGTCCCTTCAGGAGCTGCAGCAGGTCCTAGATGGGGTAGATGTTAGAGTGGGCCAATCTAAGGGCTGGCCTGTAGACCTGAGTGGTAGCTGAACTGGTCTGTCCAGGCCACTGGGACCATTTGCCTCAGGCGAGGGGGTCCTTATCCCCATGCCATCAGGGTCAGTTCTCTGTTGCCTGTGGTGAGTGGTAGGATGATGTCTCCTGAGTCCAGGGGCCAGCTCTCTTACGAGGGTTGGGGCCAGCTTTCTTGCTGCAATATTCAGGAAGAGGCAGAGTGAACTTTCTTCAGGCCAGTGAAGGGCAGGGTCGGCTCAACACGGCCCTCTAATTTCATCAGGTATGGTTCCTATTGGCCCCAGAGGTGACACGAGCCACAGATATCAACACAAATCCCAGTTGTACCTGGACCACGATTTTAAAATGTTACAGAACAAAGTAATTCTGAATAGATAGACCATTCCTCAGTTCTAAGATTCCTTGCTTGAAAACTGTTGTATCCTCTATATTTTCTTTATTATCTGCATATTTCTCACTTTTTAATCAATATTGGTCTGCCTATATCCATCCACTACAGGTTTCCTCAAATGTACCATACTTCATGTTTTAAATATTTTTGGCCTTAAAAACACTAAACTAAATAAAAAGTAAAACATAAAGCAACTGAAAGTAATAAAAATATACTGTAGCATGAATCTTAAAAGTTCTTATTAATAAAAACAAACCTGGAGCCAGGTATTGGGGTGACTGCTGGAAGATCAGAGAAACAGAATAAGCCACAGCCACCTAACCTTGCCAATTCCTCAGCAGATCCTGTTTCCTGAGACTGGAAGCCCCTGAGTCCTCATCCAGAATGAAACTCAGCTGAACTGTGCTGCTCAAAAGCCTAAAAGCTTAACTAGTCAAATGCTTCTAGTTTATGGTCTTCACGCCTTATATACCTTTCTGCTTTCTGCCATCACTCCCTGGGATTAAAGGCTCAGTTTTTGGGATTAAAAGCATGAGTCACCATGCTTGGCTGTATCCTTGAACACACAGAGATCCAGGTAGATCTCTGCCTCTGGAATGCTAGGATTAAAGGCATTGAGTGCCACTATTTTCTAGCCTCTGTATCTAGTGGCTGTTCTGTTCTCTGACCCCAGATAAGTTTATTAGGGTGCACAATATTTTAGGGAACACAATACCACCACAATATACCAATAGATTACCACAAAAGAAGAGCAGTTTCTAGAGTGATCATCTTCTACTTCCAGAGTGAATATGTTTCTACTTCTTGGTCATTGCTGGAATCTTTGGTCCAGTTCAATTCTATTGTTTGTTTTTTATGTTTGAATCCTCCAGAGACTGCCAAATTGACTAGGAGAAGGAGAGGTAAGACAGGTAATTTCTACTGATAATGAGTTATTTCAGAGAAATGTTCAATAAAGTACATGAACAGAGAGAAGCCCCATACATATGAAAGTAACTGACTGATCTGAAAACAGCAAATAAGTTTGAATAACTGAAGATATTAAGTTTCTCTGACAAGTCACTAGTGATAGGTGTCAGAGTCTCCCCTGATCAATATATTGATAAAGTGTCATAGATATATGATCAAAAGTAATAATGAAAGATTCAGTTTTTTTAAATTTATCTAAAGAATATCATCCTCTAGAACAGAAACAGAAGACTGATATGATTTACTGACAGTTTTTAAATGTAGTTCTTCTTCTTTTTTTGATTTGTTTCTTTTATAAAGTTAACACTTCCAAAAGAATATATTAAAAATAAATAAACTTTACAATAATCATTCTTAAATAGTGATTGAGTTTTTATTTCTTAGTTTGCCTTAGTTGGAAGTCTTGACAAAGACATACAGGAATATCCTAAATTGTTTTTTATCTACTTGAAATAAGTGTTCTTTTTTCATTTTTATTGATTGCCAGTGTTGCTATTGTATTATTTTCCTACTATATGGGGTTTTTTTGCATCTGAAAAATACAGATTATTTTAGTCATCAATAGAATCTGTTTTTGTGAATCCAATATGTGAGTTACATTCACATGACTATTGAGGATTAAAATGTGATCAGGATATATAAACAACTAAATGTTTATTTTTGTTTAATTTTAACTGCATTCAACTTAAAGCCCAACACATGCCTACTGTCTACTACCTCTTTGGAAATTATAGCTCTAGAATATGAATTTCAATTTTTGCATAGTCGGATTCACTAAAGGGATGACTTAAGCTTTAACATTGACACCCATGGTAAAAGAGAGTTAATCTTTTGTCAGAGTCGGCCTTCTCTATACCATGGATTAATTGATGCATTCTGAAATAAGGAATGACAAGTTTCCCTTTTATGTGTAGATTTAGAGTGAAGAACTTAACTGCCTAGGGAGGGTGTTGAGTTTTCTTGCTGAGACAAATTAATAACATGTTTTGAAGATGATTTAAAGGAGTAGGATTGACAGGCACTGTTTGAGGGGGAAAAAAATAACTTCATGTAACATTGCCCATTATTTTGGAATGTAGGATGGTGAGATTTATGGAGAGAGTCTTGTCATTTGCCCTTAGAGACGATACTAAGCCCCTGCGGTTAGAAAAGCTATTTTTTCCTACTCACCTCTCTACTGGTGAGGTACGATTAACATCTCCTGGGATGTAGGAGGATTTTTAAGAACATGTTTGTAGGAATTTAAAGAGCATGTTTTAATTATCTTTCTGTCTTTGCACAAGTTGTTCTTAGAGAACAAGAGACATAAGTTGGGCAGAGAAATCAAATGGAATTGTTCCCCATGCTCCAGTTAGGTGGTTTGTTCAATGCCTCCCTGCTCTCTTCCACACCTGCATCTCCCCATATGGTGGTGAAGGAACTGACTCAATAGTCACTTTAAGAACATTGCATCCCTTCAGCAGCTGATGATCTCCTTTTAATATACCAAGTGCTTAAGTTACCTTATGGTGTTTCAAGTCAGTCACTACCCATCGGAATGTACTCAGGAGCTTCATGATTAGAATTTGATGTGGTTTTTATTTGTTGTTGTTTTGTGTTTTTTTTTTTTTTTTTTTTTTTTTTTTTTTTTTTTTTTACATCACCGTGATCTTCCAGAACAGCACCCTGAATAAAGCCTTGGTTATATCCACTACTTAAATTACAGAGCTCTGCTCTCTGTGTCCCCACAATTTAACGCAAATACAGGAAACAACATAAGTGAAACAACTTCTACATGGGCCATGGTTTCAGAATCAATAGCACTTCTATTGCCAAGCAGATTCTTTAAACATTAATGAAGAATGGATTAGTTGCTACAATGGGAGAAAGGTAAGCCTCTATTAACAGTAACTCCAGGGCCTTTACAATATTTCTTAGAAACTTTTAAGCTTCTATAATGCTGCCTGGTTCTTCATTGTCCCACATTTTAAAATAAGGGGCATTTAAATAATTTCAAAGGAAAAGCCGGCCTTTTCATCACCGGATACTTTTACTCAATACAGTGGAAATTCACAGACATGTTCTTGGACACATCTTTTCAATAGGGATTGTTGACAAGGAAATTAAATTGCACTTTAGGTGAAAGGAAGGTCAGTGACATTTCCATCTCCCAGATTTCATCTGCCATTGTCCTAAAAGTACTTTAACAAGCTCCACAAACACAATGAAAATGTACATACTGTAAACAGTGAACTAATTCTATGAAGAACTATTTCTGCCCACCAACCTTACAATGAGTTGAATAGTGTAACAAAAACAGCCTAAAACTGGTGTGAGTATAGTGCTCTATTTTTTATTTAACTTGGATATCATTGATTTTTTTTTTTTAATTTGTATCTGCAAAGTCCAGGTAACTACGTTTAAGGATATATCTGTGCAGGTTTGTATCTCTCATCTCTGTATCTCTCTCTTTCTCCTTCTCTTCCTCTTTCACACACGCACAAATACACACACACACACACACAGGAGAGAGAGAGAGAGAGAGAGAGAGAGAGAGAGAGAGAGAGAGAGAGAGAGAGAGAGAGAGAAAGACTAACAACTATTCAAATGCCTTACAATTGATTTCTTGGGTAACCTGACAAGCCTAAGTGTATCCTTCTTGAACTACCAAAGACATATCATTTCTGGTTTATTGTGATTCTCATTAATTCCTCCATGGAGCAGATCTGTAAAGAATTATGTCTGTTTTCTGAGGAAACAAAGCCAGGAGAAGGGTATGATGATGATAATTTTATGTATTAAAGGTGTTTCAGTGAAAGTAACTTTTATACAAAATATAATGAGAGGATTTGAGTCCTTCAGGTATCTAGAAAGAGTGTACTATGTAACATAAATGAATAAAAAAGGTCCAGAAGTGAAGCATATCTGGTAATTATTCAGAACAGCAAGGGGGCCAAAGTGACTGGAATCAAACTGATCAAAGAAGATGAGATTAGTCACTGGGATCAGAAAAATGAATGGATTCTTTATGTTTAGAGAGATGTTGGTTTTTACTCTGGGTCAAATAAGGTGATACTGGTGCATGCTGAGCTGAGTAATCCATAACTTGACTTCCATTCTAAAAAAGCTACACGGGTCTGTATGCTGTGTTAGTAATAGACTGTCGGAAAATGAAAGCCGAGATTGCTGCAGCAAATTCTATCTTTAGACAAAAGGTGTTTGAGTTAATATCATAGATTGTAAGATGGGATCTTACAAGGGGATTCTGGATCTAATTTGAAAATAAGGAGGATTTAAATAACAGATATATTTAATGTAAGATCATATTGAAGAAGTCAATCTAAGCTTTCTGATTTGTTACTTATGTGATGTTTCTCTTATGGCGTAATAGATACACTGAGTAGGAAAACAGATATCCAAATCTAAATTCCAGGCTGAATATGAAAGATTTAGACTCACTATCTTGGCTTTAACTATCCTTATATTAAAATTACTTTCAAATGTGTTTATAGTCAGCATGCATATTCATGCATTTTTCTTGCCATTATTTCTTAAATGATACATTGTCATACATAATATTTACTTTACATTTGTTTTTAAAAGTATTCTGGAAATGGTTTGAAGCATTCAGTAGAGTACATAATGGATTTGAAAATACTATGCAATCTTCAATAAGGGATTTAAATAATCTTAGATATTGTCATCAACAGAGAGGACTGGAATCAGTCTAACATGGATGATGAGTGATGGCACCATAATTATATTTAGTTGTGCAAATAATATTCCATAACTATAACACACTGTGTTGGCTGGGTTGTTGGAGAAGAAAACATCATGAGCAAGTTAGGACAGCAAGATGTTTATTGGGAGTCAGGTGGTTGTAGGAGCATCAATTATATTCTTAGAAACCCTGAGGCCTTCAGCATTGGCTGAATTATTTGCAAATATTGTGCACCTCACCATGTCCTGCCAACACTGTGAAGATTGTGGCCAATGTCTCACCACTTACATAATGAGAGCATTGCGCTGAGCAGGGATGACCAATCTTAGTAATCAACAAAATAATGCCAAGCACTTTCTTTTTAATAGAACGAATTAGAGGTAAACACCAATTACAATGCAAGACTTGAATGAACTAAGAAGTTATGTTCACTTAAATGTATTTTCACTTTCTAATTAATAATGTGAAACAGCAAATAATTTTAAAACATTTGAAATTATTATTTTATTTTATTTATTATTATTATTATTATTGTTTTTTTGGTTTTTCGAGACAGGGTTTAGCTCTGTGTAGCTTTGCGCCTTTCCTGGAGCTCACTTGGTAGCCCAGGCTGGCCTCGAACTCACAGAGATCCTCCTGCCTCTGCCTCCCGAGTGCTGGGATTAAAGGCGTGCGCCACCAACGCCCGGCTATTTGTAAAGTCTATCAGCTAACAATTCAATTCCTCCTTCTCTTAATTTCTTTAGAGGAAAGGAATTGGAAAAAATAGCAACAACTCTGTATTCTACTTTTTCCCAAAATTATTATCATCTATTTTATTCTGATAGTATTTCATTTAATTTTAAAATGATAATTGAGCCTACTAATGCTCTTATTTAAAGATGTCATGTTAAACTTCTGTTATCAGAAAGAACTGTAAAATTCTAACATTTTCATCATAGGTATGGTGTGGATAATGTAATAACATTTGATATGTTAATTGTAAGTATATTTACATTAAAGCTGCCCAGCTACAATTTAGTTATATTCAATTTATATTTATATTTGAATTTAGTTAATTCAAATTATAAAGTATATGTCACAGAATATAATGGAAAATCAAATTATCATTTTCTATTCATGCATCCAACTAGCACCTATTTTTTGAGTAAATGTTTAATTGCTTTTCATTTCAAGTAAGACTATGAATGTACATCCCTGTGACATTCACTGTGAACTTTCATGGTATAATAATCATGTAACAATTTCCTGCCATATGTTTGTTCCATATGCACATACGTATGTATGTACATATGTATCCATGTATGTATATATAAACTTATTGGTGCTTTCAATACTCTAAGGAAATGACTGCTTCAATCTCATAAAAATTTTCTCAAGTGAGAAATTCCTCTGTAAAGCTCAGGTAGTTAAATACAAACCACCACCACTTTTCACCATGTAATTTTAAAGTATAGCACTATATACCCTGTTCCATAATATGTTAGTGTTTGCTAAAGCTTTCTAAAACTTTCTAAAAAAGCTTTCTAGAAAAGCTTGCTAAAGCTTTCTAAAACTTTGTTTTATCCTTCACAAAAAAGAAAAGAAAAGAAATGAAATGGAAAAAAAATTCATGTATCTCAATGAGATGCCTTAATTTAGTAATAGGAGTTTTGATTTTCATCAAGATTTTAGATTCTGGAACTGTACTTTAGTATTCATGGGCAAAGGACCATAGTAATATTCAGAAGTCCTAAATTTCACAAGATGATCGCTGATACTCACTGTCAAAGAACATCCCTGCTGTCCATTCAGTAGGCATGTTCTTACATCAACTTAGAGTGCTGCACATAGGTAAGGTCTGCATTTGAAAATGGATCGAAGTGTTTTTTATTAATTAAAGACAGTACAGTTCTTGTGTATTTTTAAAGAACAATAGTAATGTGAAAGTAAACATATTTTGAAAAGACAAAATTACCTTTCAAAGACATTCAGTATAATAGAAAAGAAATAGTAACTTCTTTTGTCTTGTCATTTAAAGACAAATTTCAGTTTAAAACTTTTAAGTAATTCAAGTAGACAGAACACATCTGTGAACACATCTGCCTCTCACTCAATTTATATGTAAATATTGCTCCTATCCTCATTTTTATTTTGGGTAGTTTGTCTTCTCACAGTCAAACATAAGTTGTGACACAGTAATATCTATTTTATTGGATTGAATTTTGAATTAATTTCAACTAAGACAAACAAAAGGAGATAAAACCTTTAGCCACTATTAAACTAAGATATTGCATGCTTCACATATACAATACTAGTAAAGGTTGGCTTTATAGTACTAGCATATTTTAGACACTTCCAAGCTATTCTGTGGCGGTAAAAGTCATTAACATTTTCAGGTCATTAAAATGGCCATTGAAAAAAATGTAATTTTTTCTGGAAGTGTCTGATCGTCTCGAATCCTTCCTTCCTAAAGAAAATCTAGCATTTCAGAGAATATTGCATTTCAGTACAAATTAGAAATCTTGAAAAATTTGTGTCTGGTCATGTGACTGACAGTTTCGTTTCTCAGTATTCAATCTATACCTAACAGAATTTACACTTAATATCAATAACACAATTACATAAACATCAGTAGTTTCAATCATTTTAATCATACCATCCTGTTTTTTCCCATATAGACAATATATATCCCTCATGTGTCCATAGGCTTGTTGATAATTTCATTTTGTTTTTATTGATGTTGTTTATTGCGGTCTTGATTACACTGGATTTGTACTTTTGTAATATCATGTCAGAATTACCAAAGAAATTATAGCACATATCCCATGTTCTCCAGTGAACTAACCGAAGTATCAACAGTGGATTAAAAGATTATTCGTCTTCTTATAATCCTCCCTAACAGTGAGTATATAACAAACAGAATGTATTTTATAGTCTTTTACTATTTCACTTTGTTATTAATATAGTACACTTTTGAATAATGATGTTAACACAACATATTGGTTTAACAGTCACTAGCTTTGTGCTGGATGATTTTATGTCAACTTGATAGAAGCGAGAGTTACCTGAAAAGGAGGGAAACTCAATTGAGAAAATGCCTCTATAAGATCCTGCTGTAGGGCATTTTTTAATTAGTGATTGATGGGGGAGGGCTGAGCCCATTGTGGGTAGTGCCATTCCTGGACTGGTGGTCCTGGGTTGTATAAGAAAGTAGGCTGAGCAAGGCAGTAAGCAGCATCCTCCATGGTCTCTGCATCCGCTCCTGAATTCAGCTTTCTGCCTTGTTTGAATTCTTGTCCTGGCTACCTTTAACAATGAACAGTGATATGGAAGTGTCAATTAAATAAATTCTTTCCTCCTCAACTCGATTTTTGGTCATACAGTTGAAATAAACAGCAATGGAAACCCAAACTAAGACAAACTTATAACTGACATTTTTGGTGAATATTTTTACATAGATTTTTAAATTTTATTTTACATATGTGGGTCTTTGCCTACATGTATGTGTGTGTACCAGACCCATAACAGTGTCACTGAAGGGCAGAGAGAGGATTTGATTCACTGGAATTGGAATTAGACATCGTTGAGAGCCACTATATGGGTGCTGGGAATTGAACCTGAGACTCTGGAAGAGTAGCCAGTGCTCATAACCATTGAGCCATCTCCTCAGCCTCATAGGTTCTTATTTCTATGTGTTTCAGATGCCACATCCATGTTGCTGTATATGACAGTGTTATTGTGATTAATACTAACTTATTATAAGACGAGTGCTTTGAAAGGTGATGAGCATTGCATTCAGAGAGAACTGGCAGTGTCAACATAGTTGCCAACACTATCACAGTCTTCCCCATCAGTATCTTCTTAATGGGGTATAATTTTATCAATCACAAATCCAACTTTGTACATATACTACTAATACAATTAAGTGATGAACATATGTTTTTGTGCATGGACATTTTTCACTTACTGATTGATTTTATTCTCCTCTTCTGATAGGTCCTATTCTCTAGCATGCCTCGAAAACATTCAGTCTTCCAAAGCACATTTCTAGGACTTATTATTTGCAGTGTTACTTTCATCACAAAATACTTAAGCATTCTTTTTCATGAAAATGTCAACTAAACACAGCCTGAATTGTCATGAGAAGGGGTGTTCTATGAAGAAGCATGAATAGCATGTTTCATCTTAATTCTTGGGGATCAAATCTACTTACTAGAAGTTTCATGGGCTGGGGAGATTGACTCAGTGAGTAAAGAGCTTATCACATAAACATGAAGACCTAAATTTTAACCCCAAGAACTGATACACATCTAAAGCTCCAGAATTTTGTGCAATGTGGAGACAGATGGATCTCAGGGATGGCTATTCACTCTGCCTGAAAAAATAAGGTGGAAAGCGGTAGAGGAAGACCTAATGTCAACCCATGGCCTCCACACATAGTACCCATGGATGAGCACCCACACAGTAACTGCCAACCCACACACTGAAAAGAAAACAAATGAAATATTTCAAATAACTATCAAGTTTGATTCATGAACCATTTTATTTTATGGTGTTCATATGTAATAAAAGTCAATTCTCCAAGTTTTTTTTCTCCTCAACTAATTTAGTAAAATTAATTAACAGCATTTTTATCATTAATTTTGTGTTTGTTCTATAGAATATATGGAAAGTTGCCATTATTCAAACTTGAAGGGGTTTTTAGAGTTTGTCTTGAACAACCCAACATTTTATAAATCTGAAAACTAAGTATAATATATTTTCATTTATTTTAAAAGCTATATTCAGTCTAATGTAGACTATAAGCTCTACTGTGTGTCAAATGAACCATGGCAAGAATGAGACACCATTTGTAATTCTCAGCACTTTCTCTCAAGATTGCTCCCATTTTACGGAAGAAGAACATTACCTTCTTGCAATGTCATATCTAGTTTATGTTCAGGTACCAAGTCATGTTGGCCACTCTGTCTATCTGTGTTTTTAGAATAAAAAAGAAAAGAAAAAGGAAAAGACATTTTTAGCTAGCTGATGCTGTCCATGCTGTAAGCATGCACCAATTACTGACTTGGATGTATCATAAAATTACTCACACACTTCTCAGTTTGCTTCCAAGTAGGCAACTGGCATTCCTTTATACTCGCCTGTCATTATCAGGCACTTCAAACTGAGAGTGTGCTACACATGCATTTGCTGAATAAAACATCTGATCACATGTCTTCTATACACAAGGCCCTTAAGAAAGTTATTTGGTGGAAAATGCCCTAAATGAATTCAGTAACTCCAATATGAAGGAACGGTGTGATCAAGAAGCGAAACTGTGCTTGAATGGCTTTTCTAATGCAAGGCTTTTCCAGTTACGCACTATATAAGGTTTTACTACAATGTTCGAAATTAAACCACATTAAAGCAATCAAAGTCCTCTCAGACTTAACTCTGTAATAATAATGATTGTGGCTTAAAGGTACAGCTGGCTTTGGTTAAGACTTGGCCCTTGGAAATTATTTAGATGAAATTTAAAAGAAAATAACTTTTATAATTTGTGTATGTTTTAGAATATTAATACAGGAAGTGATCAGGTGGGAAGGACTGTGCATTAAAAATGGCTGTGATATTATTTCTTTCTTTTTAATTGTGACCCTTTGAACACAACAATGTAAAAAAATGGAAGTTTGGCAAAGCTGTTTATATGAATCCAATATTCCCCAAATTTGTTCCCCATATGCTAGCACATTTCTCTCTTATTTTGCTTCTGGCTGTTCAGGAAGCAAAATTATATTTAAAGCCCTTCTCCCCATCTACATTCCCCACTCATTCCTCTTCATTCACTGAAAACATTTTGTTTTCCAATTTTCAGTTCTTCCATGAAAGTGCTTTTCGCCTGTTTTACAAATGGGCCAGTTTTGAATCTAAGTCCTACAAAGAAATGGCCTCTTCCTCTTTGCTGAACAATATACATAAATCAAAATTTCCCACACTATGAATTATCACATATTAAAATGAAGATGATACACTGTGCACCAGAGAAATTAAATTTGCTGAGTATGAAACCAGCCTCAGGAAAAGGAAAGAAAGTTATGGTGAGAGTTTTACTGGATGCACGTGATTGGAGATCGTTGATACATTCCCTCTCCCAGTCAGCAGACATGGCATGACCATGGGATTCTACTGCAAAATTTTACTCGATTCCGTGATTCAGAATACAGCTCCACATGCAATAAATACTATATATGTTTGTGAGGATGGTTAACTTTGTAAATCATTCAAGTTCAGTTAGTCTCAGTCGGAGAATCTGAATGAAGAAAAGGCTTACACCTTGTTTAGTCATAATTTGGGTAAATTAAAAAATGAGTTGCAACTTATCAAAGACAGTTTATCCTTTTGACAGTTATTATTTTTCCCTTCTTTGTTTCATAAGTCAATTTTTTCTTTCACCATAGTCTCCGTTTTTTATTTAAAAAAAAAAAAACATGTTTAGTTATGCATCATTCCTAGCAAGGCAGATGCAGTTTCTTTTCCTCTTCTGCAGACACTTCCAGCATCACTTCCACTTTTGTGTGTGTGTGTGTGTGTGTGTGTGTGCTGGAGATGTTTTCTCTTATTGGTTTCTGTACTCATGTCATCCAGTCCTCTATCCCAAGCCAATCTGCCTGTCTCCAGCCTCTCATTTCCTTTATAACTTATGTAAACATGGGCTTGGTAACGTTCTTCCAGTGACTGTCATGTCTCTTCTCTGGGCAGGCACACCCATCAACTTCATGGCTGATCAAGCATCTTGAGTGCAAGTCTCAACAATGTTTACTTTTCTTTCCCTGACATTGAGGCGTAGTGGGAAGCGTACTAAAACAGTGACATTTTCCCCTCATTTGTAATTTGTTACAAAACTTCAAAAGTCAACCAGTAACAATCTGTACGTATTAACACTCTAAGAAATAAGAAAGGAATTCCTGTATAGATTAAGATCAAAATCTATGCCATCACTCAAAGGAAATTGGCATAAATTCAAGTCAGTTTCCTACTTAGAATTCCCTACCAGATCTACAGACACATTCTCTCCCCATGCACAAACATGCTAAAAGATGCCAAAGGATGGAATTCCTATCGCTGCTTTAGAATTACAGGCTTAGGCAACATTTTGATCTTTCAACACGTCAATTTCTGATACAATATTTACTTAATTCTCGAATAACATAGGAACATGTTCTCTCTTTGCCTCTATTTGGGAGTTTTTCAGTAAAGACAATGTTCAAAATTCTGTTAAGATTCATCTACCAACTTTGCTGAACATTTCCAATATTTGTCTAACAATTTGTTCAGCACATTGGCACAAACTAGAAAATGAAGTCACTTGAAATATTTCAAAATATGAAAACACTTCAAAAGTGAAATTGCAAAAGAATATATTGAGAAATTCTCTTGACTTAAATTTTATTTTATCTCAGTGTTTGTCATAAAATTTAATAGGATTTTTATATTGTCATGAATTTTAATAGGATCATTTAGAATTTGATCATTTCTATACATATATTCACATTTCTCAAGTTACATTTTAAATTCCTTAAAAATAAAAAAAAAATGGCATCATAAGACAGGAACATTTTGTATTCTTTTTTTATGTATTATATCCTGACCACAATTTCCCTTCCCTCTGCTCCTCTCAGTAGACCCGCACCTTCCCTCTCCCCCAGATCCACTCCTTCTCTGTTTGCCTTCTGAAATTAGCAGGCCTCCCAGGGATATCAACCAAACCTGACTTAACAAGTTACAATAAGACTAGGTACATACCCTCATATCAAGGATGGATGAGGCAATCCAGTAGGAGAAAAAGGGTACCCAAAACAGGCAAAACAGACAGAGACAACCCATACTCCCACTGTTAGGGGTGCCCCAAGAACACCAAGCTACACAACCATAACATATATTTAGAGGACCTCACTTAGACCCACACAGGCTGCCTGAATGTCACTTCAGTCTCTGTGAGACCCTAGAGCCCTGCTTAGTTGAGTCTGTGGGCTATGTGGTTATTGTGTCCTCGACCACTTTGGCTCCTATAATCCTTCCCTCCCTCTTTTGTGGTGTTTGTGAGCTCTGCCTAATGTTTGGCTGTGGGTACCTGCATCTACTCCTAAACAGTTGCTGGATGGAGCCTCTCTGATGACAATCGAGGTAGGCTCCCAGTCTATGAGCATAACATAATATTGTTAGGAATCATTTCATGGACTCTTTTTTTCCAATCTTGTTTGGTTCTATCCTATGTTTCCAGGTTATCAAATCTCTGGTTCCTGGCCATCCACACAGTGACAGACATGGGCTCCCTTTTGTGGGAGAGGCCTCAAGTTGGACCAGTGATTGGTTGGCCACTCCCCCAAGTTCTCGGCTACCATGGCCTCAGTACACCTTTCAGTCAGGATAGAATTATAGGTGGAATGTTTTTGTAGCTGGGTTGAGTCCCAGTCTTACCTAATGACATATGTTGCTGTCTTATTTGTTTTTCACCAGGGAGGATTGAACCTGGGGCCTAACATATGCTGTCCAAGTACTCTTCTGCTGAACTACATTTTCCAGGGTTGTTGTTGTTCAGTTGTGTTTTTTTTTTTTTTCTCTTTCAATTCAAGGATGTAGTAATTCTTTCTACTCTGTAGATAAGCCAAGATTCAGAGAATGTCTGCATCACAAACAGAGCAGGAGGAGGAGAATTGCAGCATTCAGAATGTTTTTTGTCTTGGGGTAAAATGTGTTTTTAAATGTTTATGGTTTATTTCCTCAAATTGCAGTTATTTAAAAGAAAGATAAATTTATACCTTTCCATGCAATTGAACTAGTATTAAATGCCAGCATATAGAGAGTAAATAATGGATTTATATGATATAAGGTATCTCTTTGAGTTGCTTGAGAGGAAAATATTTGTTTAAGTCATATACTGTGGCAGAAAATAGTTTTTATTCAGTAATATATTTTAGAGATGAAATTTTAGCTCAAAGGTCATAGATGTGTGGCTAATAGCAGAGGAAAGAACTAGAGTAAAACATGATTGTGTAACACTGTGCAAAGAAAGTGAGAGAAGGGTTTACGGGATCCCATTTTCTCATATAAAAGTCATTTTCTTGTATATGTGTTGCCATGTTGGGATAATCTTTTTGTACACTATGTAAAGATGTGTCTCTGTTTTGCTTCACCTGCCTAAGGCACCTTCTGATTGGTTTAATAAAGATTGAATTGCCAATAGCTAGGCAGGAGAAAATAGAAGAGAGGACTTCTAGGGAGAGATCAGAACTCTGGGAAAGAATCTGAGGTGGGAGTTTAATCAGCCAGATGTGGAGGAAGTCAGCAACTGAGGAGAGATAATGTGCCACACGGCAGAGGGTAGATTAATATAAATGGGTTAATTTAAGTTTTAGGACCTAGTTGGAAACAAGCCCAAGCTAAGGCAAGCTTTCATAATCAATAAAAAGTCTCCATGGCATGATTTGGAAGCTGGTAGTCCAAAGAAAGACCCACTACGTAGTCATTCCTTATTTCATATCATGATAAAAGAGAAATTCTCCATTTAAAGAATAACAGTTGAATACATCAAGAAAATGTTATAGTTTGGATATTAAATTTGCCCTAGAGGCTAATGTATTTCAACGTCTGGTTCAGATCTGGTAGTGGTGATGGGAAAAATCATGGAAAGTTGGTGTTGGGGCAGAGCTCACTAGAGAATGTAGGTTATTTTGGGGTTGGTCTGGAAATTTGTAGTCGGACCTACTTCTTGTCCCATCTCTGCTTTTTTATTCACCCATTTACAAACAATTTCTCATTATCATAGACAAAACTGTCTTTACCATCATTATGGGTTATATCCATCTGAACTGCACACGGGAATGAATCCTTCCTCCTTTAAGCTGTTTTCATCAGTATTCACAATAAATGAAAACATTTCCAATGCAGAAAAGTGGGAAAGAATTGCTTATTATAAATCAGGAAGAACAATCTAGAAGCTAAATCAAAGTGATCTATAACTGCTCAGAAATGAAAAGATATAGATAGAAGATAAATGTCTTTAAAAATTCACAGTTAGCACACTGAAGGCATGCTATTTCTCTGCAAAACAAATATAATATTAGAGTCAATATTAGAAACATACCCAACCCAACTTCTACCACATACAATGCTCTAAGATAACAAGAATAATTGTCATTAGCAAGAACGAATGTGATAATTATAATAGATTATAATTTCCTCTCCCTGAATGATTTTTATAAAGCATATTGATTTTTGAATTTCACTCGAGTTTATTTCTTTCTGCCATAAATAACATGTACATTTCTTGCCTTTACTGCCATAGTGTTCTACTCTGCTCTGTGTTCTACCTATGATCAGTGTTACCACTGAACACATGTTCAGCACTGAGACATTTAGATATCTGACAACCAAGGTGTATGGCTATCATTCTAAATCTTCTTGTAGGCTTCAGGGAGAGATTGTTAAAATAAGCAGTAAATTCAGAATATCATTGGTGCTAATGAGTTATAGTTTGATTTTTAGCAAGATCGCTTAAGAATTTGTGATTACATTAGACTAAGAAGAGCTGCTTAACAATGCCACTTTTTATGTTTTATTTAGCAAATTATTTGAACTTACTCAAAGAAGTAGAACAATAAAATAGATAAAATAGATTTAGCTTCTCTGATAATCTCACTCTCTTTCTTGCATGGCTCACTAACAGAAGGAACTCTTCTTTGAGGATATCATCTAAAGTCTAATCCTCTATCCTCTGCGACCTCTTGGAGTATGTTTATTTGTTCCAACTAGAAGAATCTCTGGAAGGCTATGGTGTAGGGCATTTGGTAGCCTTGTATGTTCAGAGAATAGCACACATTTGCTACATCACAGAATCAAAACCTGTTTGCTGACTGAAGCAATGAGCTGCTGTTCCTCATTTTCTATCAAACAAGCTGTGCAACTTGTTTATGTTTTCAGCAAATCAACTGCAGAAAGAATTTCACCTGTTATGTACTCCTGGATGTCTACCAATAATAAACCAACAGGTTAAAGTTTTCAAATAAAATTTAGCCAAGTATAACTTCCAAAGCTAGAAAACATTGAGAAACCCTTATTTTATACCTACCCTATTTTTCTGTCTTTCTCATAGACACTTTTATGAAGAATGTGATGATTATCACGATTTTCAGTTGATGAGAAAAAACAATCTCCTAACAAAGATAATCAAATGATTAGAAAAAGATTTTGTAGAAAACTATTGCTCTAATAATATAACACTATAGCCATAACAGATTTTGAGACCTGGAAATTTATTTTTCACATTTCAGGAGGCTGGGGAGTCCAAGATCTAATGTCTGGCAAAGGCCATTTTCTGTTTTTCAGTTAGATAACAGTTTGTGTCCTCACATGATAGATAACAGAAGGTGAGGGGGGCACCACATCTTGTCTGATAAGGCACTGGTTCCTGCCATAATGATCACATGTGAATAACAGAATCCCCTCCTGAAGGCCACACCTCCTAATACTATGCTATTGGGAGTTGGGATATCAAAAGTGAAATGTAGCTAATAGCATGAACTTCACACTTTTAGCGGATGAGTTATGTAATTTTGTACTTCATCAATAAAAGCCATAAACCCAAGGTACCAATAAAATGCTTTGTTAGGGTGAGAGTTTTCATTCTCATTTACCTGAGGAATCCAAGAATTTTCTTGTCCTCTGATGGGGGATAATGGCCTTAATTTAAAACATGGAGAATTCAGTCAAAACTGAACAGAAATTGTATTTGGAATTAAGGAAAAATGAGATTGTAAAGGTACTAATGTTGGTATTCTTTCTAGCATGATATGACCTGTGAACAGGCAATACAAATGTGTAGGTAATAGGATGGGATGGTAAGACAGACATTTGAAACAAGACTAGTCAACTAATTTTTAAGACTGACAGAAATTCAATATTGCTTCTTTTAAAAAGATGATTATAGCAAAAACAATAAAAAAGATGATTATAGCAAAAACAGTGAAAATTCAACAAACATACCCTTTATTAATATAAAAGTATATTTGTGTATATGTTTAGGAATGAATATATTAATATATTTTTATTGTTACATGTATTTGTTATTTATTAAATGTATATATTATTTTTATTTCATTGAAAATGTGTTTTTTCTTGTATGATATATTTTGTTTACAGTTTGCCCTCCTTCACGCCTCCCAACTCTTCCTAACCTCCCCTCCTATTCTGAACCACCCTCTTTCTATCTCTCATTAGAAAACTGTCTGAGCCAGCCGATGAGTCAAACTGGTAGCTGAGTGGGGGTGTGAAGATTGAAGAGACAATGAAGAAAACAGAACAGAGTCCAGAGGACTGCCAGTCAATGTCAGACAGTGCCTGAGTTTATTTCACAGCTAGTGTATATACAAACTTGAAGGGCAAAATTAGAACAATGCACTTCACAGGCATTCAAACACCGTCTATCCTGCCCTTGGGTCAAGGAGCAGACAGTTTCATTTTCTATCACAATGTACCTCCGTCTGGCATTAGCAGCCTGCATTTATCTAGATAGTATGTTCCTTCCCATGGGCTAATCAGGACTTTCTCACAGCCCTAGAACAAGCAGGCTTAAACTTTATTGACTCAGAATAGACTTCATATTCAAACTAGGAAACTGAGTCACTTGTGGACTCCCACAGAAAACAAACAGGCTTCTATGGAATAATAATAAAGTAAAATATAATAAATAAGATAAAATAAAAACACATTGGAATTGTACAAAACAAACAGAAGGAAAAGAGCTCAGCAGAATCACAAGAAACAGAGACATACTAAGAATATTCATTCAGGAATATCATAAAAACACTAAACTGGAAGCCATAATACATGCACAGAGGACTTCGTGCAAACCTATGCATGCTGCCTCAATCTCTGAATTCATATGAGCTTTGATCCTGTTGATCAAGAGGGCATTGCTGTCTTGGTGTTCTTCATCCTCTCTGGCCCCAACATTTTTCTTTCTCTTCTTCTATGGTGTTCCATGAATGAGGTGGAGAATTTGATAGAGGCATCCCCTTTAGTACTGAGTGTTCCAAGGTCTCTCATTCTTTTCATGATATCTGGCTGTGAGTCTCTGTATTCTCATCTGCTGCACAAGGAGACTACTCTGATGATGGTTGAGCAAGGCATGGGTATATGATGAGTGTAACAGAATGTCCCTATGAGTAACTTTCTTTTCTTTCTTTCTTTCTTCCTTCCTTCCTTCCTTCCTTCCTTCCTTCCTTCCTTCCTTCCTTCCTTCCTTCCTTCCTTCCTTTCTTTCTTTCGTTCTTTCTTTCTTTCTTTCTTTCTGAAACTTTGTATTGGGTTTTATCATAGGCCCCTGGACTATTTAGTCTCAGGTTCTTGACCACCCAAGCAATGACAATAATGTCTTCCATCTCCTGGAATGGGCCTGCAGTCAGATCAGATATTGCTTGGTTGCTCCCAAAAAAATTGTGCCACCATAACACTAGCATATCTTCAAGTCAGGATACCATTGTAGAACAAAGACTTTATGGTTGGGCTTGGTGTGCATGCTTCTCCTTGGTAACATGAAGAATGCCTTCCTGAAACAAAGATGCTAGAACTTAAGTGTGAAGGCTTTATTTAGGCCACAGCTTGACTTCTCCATACTGAGTGAGTTGTGTAGGTATTCTCTTCAGCAATGGGAGCTTGCTGTCAGTTTCTGGAAAGCAGACTACAGTCTTGGCAATACCCTGGGTTCTTTGGGAGTTCTCTTTGGAACCCTTTGGCAAAAAATTCAATTCAATGTAACCTGTTCCTGTTAATCAATGCTACATTTGGTGATTAGAGATGGCCATTTGGGACTCTGTATTCCCGTTATTGGACAATTTTATTTAGATTTCCTTTATATATGTATATATTTTAGAAAGCTTCTATTGTATTAGGTTTCCATGCTCCTCCTCCAATAGCTCCTTTTTATGAAAATATCATGCTGTTTTTATTACTTACTATATAGGTTTGTAGTACAAAGTAAAATAGAGATAATACCTCCACGAGTTCTTTAATTATTTAAAATTAATTTCACTATTCTGTTTTTTGTTTGCTGGCTTTGAGTATTTCTATATGAAGCTGAAAATTATCCTTTCATTATATATGAATAATTATTTTGGAAATTTGATGGGGATTTCATTGAATCTGTAGATTGCTTTCAGTAGGATGGCCATTTTTTATGATATTAATCCTACTGGTCCAAAAGCATGAGATACCTTCCCACCTTCTGATATCTTCTTCAATTTCTTTCTTCAGTGTCTTACAGTTTTTATCATACTGTATTTCACTCGCTTGGTAAACATTACCCCAGATATTTTTTATTATTTGAGATTATTGTGAAAGGTATTATTTCCTGATTTCTTTCTAAATTCATTTGTCATTTACATATAGGTGATCAACTGAATTTTGTGAGTTAATTTGGTATCAAGTTATTTAGATGAAAGTGTTTATAGCTGTACAATTTTCTCAGTGGAATTTTTAAGATCACAGATGAATACTATCGTATCATCTTAAAATAAAGATAATTTGACTTCTTTCCTTCCTATTTGTATTTCCTTCAGTTGTCTGATTCCTCTAGCTAAGATTTCAGGTACTATATTAAATAGTAATGGAGAGAGTGGGTAGCCATGTCTGATTTTGATGGAATTGCTTTGAGTCTCTGTCCATTTAAATGGATGTTGGCCCTAGGATTGATCTCTAATCTCTCCAGGACATTTTTCATGAATACATGTTATATTTTGTCAAAAGTCTTTTCTGCATCTAATGAAATGATTTTGTGGTTTTTAACTTTCAGTTTGTATGGTGGATTAAATTTATCAATTATGTATTCTGATACATCTTTGCCTCTCTGGAATGAAGTCCACTTGATCACAGTGGATGATACTTTTGAAGTGTTATGGATTCTGTTTGCCAGTATTTTGTAGGGCATTTTTTTACAGCTATGTGCATAAGGAAAATCGTTCTGCATTTCTCTTTATTTATTGGTTCTTTGTGTGTGTGGGTATCAGAATAGCTGTGACTTCCATTCCTTGTCTTATGTCTTCAAATTCGAGGATTCGATCTTCCATCTCTTTTGTGTTCTGTTGGTGAGTTTCCTGTGGAGTTTCTAAACTTTTCATTGCCGGGTTGACCGCAGTTTGAGTTTTCTGTATTGATTCCAATTCCATGTTCAGGTTTGAACAGTTTTATTTATTTTTTCCATGGTTTGCTGTTGTTTTCATAGATTTTTTCCTAAGGGATTTCTTCATTCCCTCTTTAAGAGCCTCTACCATATCCACAAAAGCTAATTTAAGGTCTTTTTTCTTGTTTCACCTATGTTGTAGTACTCAGTGCCTGGTGTTTTGGAGTTGCTGGGCTCTAATGGAGAAACATTATCCTGGCTTTTATTGATCATATTTTTACACTGGTGTCTAGGCACCTGGTTTTGTGAAAAACTGCAATTCTAGGTGTCGATATCTGGTCTTGTCTTATGGTGTGGTATTTTGTTTGCTAGTTTCTGTTGTCATCTCTGGTTCTTAGGAGAGTGTGGTGGCTGTGTGTTGCCTTGTAGGAAATTCTTCTGCAATCCTGATGTGTGTGTGTGTGGCCAGAGGGAGTTCTTGGTAAAATGTGTTCCTAGGTTTTGGGAGCTGGCACTTAGGAATGGGAATGGGCTAGGATGAGGAAGATTTGAAAGGTTCCATATGAGGGCAGAAAGCAGAGTTTTCCCCAGGATCTGCTTAGTGCCTTTGGAATGGGGGCAGAGCACGTCGTCTGCTACAGAGCTGAGAATGAGACTGGGGAGTTGGATATGGAGGAGAGAAGGGAGAGTGAGGATCTGTAGCTTGCCTACCTGCTTTACTGACCTACTTGCTTCTCTGTCTGCCTTGGCTGGCAAGTGCTCAGTGAAGGTCTGCTAGAGTTGGGGTCTATGATAAAGTAATGAGTGGGTGGAGAGAACTTTGGAGGGGAATATTTATGTGATCCACTGGCAATGTGGAAAAGGGGTGAATGGGGGCTGCAGTAGGATGTTCTGCTGTAGACCTAGGGATGAGACTGGGGTATTGAATTTAGAGGAGGGGAACGAGAATTGAATATGTACAGTTAGCCTACGTGTTTCCCTTGCTGGAGAGATTGGAATGTTCCAAGCAAATGACTCCTAATGTTGGAGATTGAGATAATGTCATGAGTCTGGGAAAGGGAGATCGAACATTATCCAGTGGAGATTGGAGTCAGAGAGGAAGGGGAGACCATAATAGGTATTCTGCTACAGAGCTGACCATGAGACTGGGGGATTGGATTTAGAGAAAAGGAGGGATTGGTGAAGATCTGCAGTTAGCCTACCTATTTCCCTGGCTGGAGTAAAATATATTAACATTTAAGTACAAATTGGTGTGAAGAAACTTTATAAAATTTGATCCTCAGATTCCTTTTTATATTTACATGCATATGAGATTACAATAATGTGAATTTTATGTAAGTCATGGATTATTATAGTAGATGAATGAAATAAATTCATGTAATTCTTTGCAAGGCCTATATTCTTCTCTTTGAATATTTCCAATGGTAGTTCTTCATTCTAAATAATAAATTCCAGCACTAAAATTAAGTCTATGAGTCTATCTATCTATATTACTCCACATAGGGATAACTGTATTTTCCTTTATACTTCTTTTTATGTAGAGGGAGTGATACACATAAACATAAGTGAATACATATAGCTGTTTGTTTTGTATGAATATACAAAAGTTTCCTTAAAGGCTCGTTGTTATATAGTAGTAACTACAATGACTTTGGAAACGGAGGACTTATGTCTCCATTTGGTCCTAACTCCCCCCCCCCCCCAGGAGATTTCCTGGAGGCATTGATGATGTTTTCTGCCTTCTCTCTTCCCGTTTCTTCTTCATCTGGTAACTTAAGTTAGCTTACTAAAAGACTCCAGCTCTGTCACTTGGTGCCTTTGATTTTTTTCTTCCATCTTTCCAGGGAGCACATTTTCTGAACTTTGAATTAATCCACATCTACAAAAAGGTAGATTTATTTATAAATATCTACGACTATTATTGCTCTTTGCTAGAGATCCAATGGACCAGAACACTACACAGCTGTTTTCTGTATATCAGGCATCTATGACACCGTGAACTTTTGAAGAGGTAAAGTTTAAATACATCAAACTTAGACTTCATAACGTTAACATGTATGTGGAGTTAAGACTGACCAAGGTGTAGTTTAGTTTGCTGTTCTTGAAATATTTGAAAAATATCATCACCTATGACGGAAATGCCTGATATACAGGACATTTACAGGGGCATGTCTGTGAACAAACAGGTCTGCATTTGAAAACAGAAATTCTAGCAAAAGTACCTAAAGACTTTTAAACACAAGTGTTAGAATTTAATAACTAAAGAATGATTGATTTTTAATATCAGTCACCAGTAAGTTCAAATGTTTCTTAATCTGGTTGTCATTGTCAAAACTTAAAAAAATTTGTGTTTAAAATTGATCATGTTGCTTTCTTCTGAATATTCCCAACGGTGGTAAAACTGAATCACATAAAATCAGTTCTGTCCCTAACTGCGAGTCCAGATATTATCTGAGAGGGTGTGAAATTTGGCACAATGCCTTTCTGCTTAGTCTTCCCTGAAGAACTTACTCCTGGCAGCAAAAGCACCTCATTATAAAGCTTTTTCAGCTGCAAGATAGGCCTATGGCATGAATCACTAACGTCCTTTCCAGATAAGCCCTACTTGACACACTGGTGAAAAGTTAAATCACTGTATGCTTTAAATGTACAACGGGAATGCTCTGGAATGTGAGAAAAAGTTCTTTTATATTTGGACTATCAACTCATCAGTAACTCATTAGATAAATGATGCATTTACTTTGGGTACATCTACAAAAAGTTCAGTTAACCTTACCAAACTTCTCTGTGAGAAAACAAGTCAATGATGCTTTCTCCTAACCCTATTCAGAAACTAATGTTACTCCTATACTCATCTATTCAAAATACCCTCTCTTGGAGTCTGAGGAGATGACTCAGCCAAAAGGCTTGCTGTGTATGCACAGAGACCTGATTTTGATCTCCAAATCTCACTTAAAAAAATGAACATAGAGGTGCATGCTTACAACTTCAGAATTAGAAAGAAAGCAGATTCTTGGGGCAAACTAAGCAGCATACATGGAATACTCAGCTAATTCCAGTGAGAGATTTTGTCACTAAAAACAAGTTGGAGGGTATTATGAGGCATGACGATTGACTCTGACCTCTGGCCCCCACACAGTCATTCACATCTACATATACCCAAAGGGCTCTATATCCTACTATAAAGATGCCTACTCATGCATGTTCATCACTGCTCTTTTCACAATAGTAACTAGGTAAACAGTATAGAAACTCATCAACAGGTTAATGAATAAAGAAAATGTGGTATACTTAAACAGTGGAATAATATTCAGTGATTAAGAAAAATAAAATTATGAAATTTTCAGGTAAGAAGATGAAGCTGGTTATAATTACTCAGGGTTCCTTCTGCTCACTAAGACACAGAAGGACAAATGTATGTACAGTAGCTTTGAAATGCCCATAGAAGTCAGATGAGGGGAAACAGAACAATGTCATAGAATGGCATAAAGAGGAATGATTGAATGTGAAGTGTGACACTGGGGTGGTAGATGGGAAGACACAATAGGAGAGGGAATGTGGAGAAGGATAATTCTAAAAGATATTTGTAAAAACCCATATTGAAACCTATGATAGTGAGTCTCCTAAAATACATACATATACACATATAAAAGAGTTCACTCAGTTGCCCTATAAGTGGATAGGAATTCCCATATTGGAAACCACAGCATAAAATGATGAAAAGTTCAATGTCATTAATTGTCTATTTCTTATGAATTTGTGGGCAAGGGTGATGGCTAATCTTGGTTTTCAACTTGGCAACATATAGAATCAATTAAAACCCAAGCATTTGGGTATATCTGTGAGGGATTTCATTGATTGGATCATCTCAAGTTGGAAAACCTACCCTCAATCTGGACCACCCCTTTTGGTGGCAATCCATGTAAAAAGACGTGAAAAAAGAAACCTTTTGACCTTTGCCTGCTTGCTCTCAATCTCACTGGCATGTTCATCTATCCTGACATTGAGATATTCCTTTGCTGGTATTGAACTACGTCCTCAAGATGTCAACACAGACTGAAGACAAACGGAGACTAAAGCCTCCTGGACTGAAATTGACCTTTCTGTTGGAAGACAGCCATTATTGAACTAGTCATAATAAAGCCCATAAGCTACTCCAATGAACTCCATGATGTTCTATTTTCTTTTTTTATATATTCATTATTTATTATTTGATTTTTATTTATTTTTATTTATTTATTTATTTATATATTTATTTAATTTTATTATCATTATTTTGTGTTTTTTGAGACAGGGATTCTTAGATGACCCCAGCTTAGACTACTAGCAATAGTGGAGAGGGTGCCTGAGCTGGCCTACCCCAGTAATCTGATTGGTGAATGCCCTAACTTTCATCACAGAGCCTTCATCCAGTAACTGATGGAAGCAGATGCAGAGATCCACAGCCAAGCACCAGGCCGAGCTCCAGGAGTCCAGTCAAAGAGAGGAAAGAGGGATTCTATGAGCTATGGTCATCAAGATCACGATAGGGAAATCTACAGAGACAAATAAACCAAGCTAGTGGAAACTCATGAATTTTATTTAGACCAACAACTGTGGAGCCTGAATGGGATTGGACTAGGCCCTCTGCATAAGGGAGACAGTTGTGTAGCTTGGTCTGTTTAAGTCCTATTTTTTCTAGAGAGCTCTCACTAATACAGGGGTTAAGGTTCTACAGATCCTCACATTTTAGAGATTGTTGTCAATATTCTTGTTTACCATCCAGAGCTTGAAGTTAGGACCTGAATGCTGAAAATACCATATATTTCCATCATAAAATCCAGGGAAACAAAACTAGAATCCACATGGTAGTTTCAACTCAAATGGTTAGCTCTCATAGTACTAGATGGTGTTATTCATGCTACTAGGGGAGACAAGCTATGACCAGTGTTACCCAGCTATGAACTCTGAAAGCTACAACGTTCAGACTGGCAATGCTGGTGTAATAGTGGCAAGGAAGCCATGGGAATAACCAACCACTTTTGAAGTGAGTTTAAAGCCAATACCATAACTTGATACTCATATCTGGCACAGATATCTAGGCTAAGAATCAAATCTGTGGTTAGACAGGTCATAAGCTCATAGTTTATCACTACTTTACTGAAAGAACATGGGATTCAACTGGCTTCTAATGATCTCTCATTAGACCCACAGGTAAGTGCTTCTGTCAACCTTCATCAGATCTTTTTGCAGTTGATGGAAATGGGCACAAAGATATATCTTCAAGATTGTATGGACAACATAAATTATGCTTCATGAGTTTAAGAAAAAGACATAAACTTGGACAGATAGAGAAGTAGGGATGGATCTGGAAGTAATATGGGGATGAGGTGAATATCATCAAAAACATTATACAGAATTGTCAGTGAAAGAATTAACATCAGGAGAGTCAAGAAAGGAAAGCCAACAAGTTGGTTAAAGGTATATTTTATAAAATGAATGTAATAAAGAAAATGAATTATTTTATAATAAAAAAAGAAACCAAATGGGACAGCATCTAACAGGAATTCATAAGTTTTTACACATATTAAAAACAGAAAGCATTAAAAAGCTAGAAGAGAACAAATGAATCTTTTGTAAAATCTTTCCCATAAAATCATGCTTTTTTTCATCTAGTTTTCTACTCAATATCCCTTACTGGGTTGAATTAGTCAAAACAAAATATATTTGGTCTCAGTAATTTTTAAACATTAGTCACAATGAGTTCACATGAATACTATATATACGGCTGTGTGTGGGGGGGGGCATAAGAGTGATTCTGCTACTTGTATTGAGAAATACCTTAATTTGATGCTTGTTGCTGAACTTCCCCCAATTAAAATGATTTTTTAATATAGAGCTTATTCTAGACAGTTTCATCATGTAAATATGTATTTTGTGGTCTCTAATTAACTTTTAAAAGAGGGTAGAATAGCAAAACATTGTGTTGCAAACATATACCCCTAGTGAGTGGGAAGAAGAGGTAAGGTTCTGAGCTGATCACCTGCTTGGATAGTAGTAGGACTCATCCTCATGTTTTTGTTTTTATGTTTTTTTTGTTTTTTTGTTTGTTTGTTTTGTAGGAATAGTTACAGGCAAAATGTACTGGACATGTGCAATGAGGACTCCAAGTGAGGAAGTAGAAAAACAAATCAGACATGAAGACCTCTCAGTAAGATGCTCTGCCTCAGCTAAAGCAAGAGACCTAATCGTTCATGGATTGGACTCTCTAAAATGGTGAATCAAACATAAACATTTGAAACTCTCTCCTCATAAGCGACTGTCTAAGATACTTGTTAAAATTACTACTTAACATACATTTTTAGCCAGGTATTCTTTTTTTTTTTTTTTTTTTGAAGCCAACTTATACTGATTTCTTTAGAAAAACAAAAACAAAAAGTATATATTGAATCTTTGAAGGTAACTTTGGCCTATTTTGCAGTCAAGTAAAAATTAAGCAGATGTTTTCTTTTTGTTTTTCTCACTCAATGTTTTCTTCTTGATTCAACAGTATTTAATTTGTAAAGCTAACTTGCTACTCATTCCAATAAGGCCTGTAGGAGAAGGTGGTGTTGTTTTTGGTGGTTTTATTTTTTTCTTTTTTATGGGCGAGTGGTGTAGTGATATTTTATTTGTACTCTAACACATAAAACTTACCTGGGGATCAGAGGACAGAGCCAGGCACTAGATTAGACATAGAGGCCAGACAGCAGTGGCACACACCTTTAATCCTATCACTCAAGAGGCAGAGAGTCATCTGAGTCTCAGTGAGTTCAAGGTCACACTGAGAACAGAGCCAGGCATGGTAGCACACACCTTTAATCCCAATACTTGAGATCTCATGCCTTTGCTTGGGAAACACACATGCTTTTAATCCCAGGAAGTGATAGCAGGAAGCAGAAAGGTATATAAGGCATGAGAATCAGGAACTAGAAGCTTTTAGCAGCAATTCAGCTGAGATCCATTTGGATGAGGACTCAGAGGCTTTCAGTCTTAGGAAACAATGTAAGCTGAGGAGTTGTTGAGGTGAGGTTGGCTGTGGCTTGTTCTGTTTCTCTGATCTTTCAGCATTCACCCCAATATTTGGCTCTAGGGTTTTTTTTTTTTTTTATTAATAAGACCTTTTAAGATTTGTGTTACAGAGGGGGAAGAAAAAAATAAGGAAGATGCTGTCCCTTTCAAGAAATTGGTTTGCCTTAGATCTCTCGCTTATCTAGTTTCAGATTCCTGGCACCCAGAGAAGTTTATGAGATTAGTTCCACCTAATAGAGTGGGCCTTAAACCTGATCAGTATTGGTTGGTCCCACATATTTGTGCCACTATTACAATACTGAAGGCATGTCAGCATTCTAAATAGAAAAGTTTGTAGCTGGGTTGGTGTATACTTTTTACCTTTGGTAGCATGTGAAGTGGATTCCAGTATTATGAAAACTACTCCTTAGGGGTAAAGGCTCTAGGTAGACACTGGGTCAAATTTTCTAAGTTCAATGAGTTGTATGGGTGTTGCTTTTAGCAATGTGAACTTGCCATCAGTTTGTGGAGATCATCAAAAAGTCTAGGCAATAGACTAGGTTATTTGGGGTTCCCATGGGGCCCTTTTGGCAAAACATTGATTATATGTAGGCCATTTTTTGGTACTGAAAGATTCATTTGGTGACAAGAAATGTCCAGATGGAACTCTGTCTACCCCATTGTTTAGCAATTTCATTTAGGTCACTTTCATACATGTATATACAATAGGAAGCTTCTAGTGTATTGATTTTCCATGCAATCCCTCAAATTTCCCTTAATTTCAGCTGCCACTGACCATTACCTCCTTGGTCTTCCTCTTCCTTTCCTCTCACCATTTGGTCTCCCAACTCCAAACCCCTGAATTCATCCAACAGTAATTATCTACTCTATTTCCCCTTTCTAGGGAGATTTTTCTCTCTCTACTGGTCCCTTAATCTCAACCTAGCCTCTGAGGACTGTAACCTGCTTATCAACAACTTAACAGCTGCCATATATATATACATATATATATATATATACACATATATATACACATACATATATGTATATATATATATGTATGTGTATATATATGTGTATATATATATATATATATATGGGATTATTTTTGCTAGCTCCATCCATTTACCTGTGAATTTCATTTTAATGGCTGAGTGTTGTAGAATATTTTAAGGTGTGTTACTTTTGTTTAGGTTGCATTTGTTTTACTCTGTGAAGCATTGTTACTATGCCTGTCTAAAACACCTGATGGTCTAATAACGAACTGAACAGCCAATAACAAGATAAGAAAAAGGATAGGCAGGGATGGCAGACAGAGGGTATATAGAGAAGGAGAAATCTAGGAGGAGAGATCCAGGAGCTAGAGAAGGAGGAGGAAATCAGGGGCTAGCCACCCAGCAATGGAGTAAGAAAGAAAGGTATACAAAAATAGAGAAAGGATAAATCCCGAGGCAAACATCAGACAGGTTAATTTAAAGTTAAGAACAGCTGGCAAGAAACAAGCCAAGTTAAGGCTGGGCATTCATAATTAAGCATAATCCTCCATGTGTGATTTACTTGGGAGCTGGTTGGTAGGCCCCCAAAGAGTAAAAAACAACCAGCAACATTTTGGTGCCCAATGTGGGCCTTGAATTTTCATAATGTCTGAGAAGATTTGAAAAAAAAAAAAAAAAAAAAAGGAATGGCTCCTTTAACAGTTTCTGCCAGACAGTGATCCCTTGAGGAGCTAGTAAGTTAAGTAGGAACAAAAAACTAAGTAAAAAATGATTGCCACAACACAAGCATCAGCATTCTAGAACTCTAGGAAAGTAAATACAGTTTCTGGTCAGACAACCCTCCAACAGGGCCACAAGTTTTAGGCTTGACTTTCACAACCCAAGAAGTGGGTGAAGCCAGCCGTCAAAGCTGCAAACAGAGGTCTCTGCAGTTTAGCAGTTTAAAGTTTGTATATCCAGTCAAAAAGGCTAAAAGATATGCCATAAAAGAGGTCCAGAAAGAAAAACCTCTAAATGGGTTCCAGTATGTTTAACAATGTTCATAGGCTTAAGAAAGAAAATAAAATAGGTATATGCAGTTATAAAAAGAGTTAAAAAAATAAAGTCTTTAAAGTGATAGTAAATGCAATATAAAAGAAAAAAACATGTAAGATGGGAAATACACAGGGAGTCTGGATCCTATACAATATTGTGTTGAATTTGAATTTTTTGAATGTTAGGAAGCAAACAACAGCTGCTAACATGGGCTTGTGAACAAGACTGCAAAACTGAACCAACCTAGATACTTTAGGGCTATCTTAACCAAAAAAAAAAGGTAATATATATATATATATATATATATATATATATATATATATATATATTTATCAAATGGAAATCAAAAATACTTTGGAGTTTTGTTCCCACAGGAGATGAGAGGCTGTAGATTCCTCCAGGGTTAATAGGGATCAGGTTTGATCAGGCAAGATCTCCTGAAACTTGACAGGTGATATCTATCAGCAAAGGTTACTGCTGGTCTTCCCAGGACTTGGTCATTATCTCAATTTTCTCTTTGGGACCCTAAAAATACTTTGTCCAGACAGCCAGAAGCAGTTTGGAGAATACTATATCCACATTCCCAAGTGGAATGTGAGAGACTTTTGGTTATTTGGTGGGTTATGGATGCTTGTTACCATTTAGTGGAGTATAATTATGTTGAACATTTATTAAGTGCTTCTTATCTATTTTGTGATTCCTCTTTTGAGAATTGTGTTTAGATTTCCACTCTGCTTCTTAATTGAGTTGTTTGTTTTCTTGATGTCCAGTATTTTTTGAGTTCTTTATATATTTTAGATATAAGCTATCTATCAGAAGTGCAGTTAGTAAAAATCTTTTCTGGTCTACAGGGTGCTGATTGGTCTGAATAATAGTGTCTTTTGCAACACAGAAGCTTTCCAGTTTCTTGCAGTCTAGTTTATTAACTGTTCTTAGTGACTATGTTATTGGTTTTCTGTTAAGAATGTCTCCTCTTGTGCCAATAAGTTAAAGCTAAAAGAACATAGCCATGACTCCTAAAGGCATCTGCTATGCTCATAGATCAGTGCCCTATTCAGCTATCATCAAGGAAGATTCTCCCTGCAGTAGACAGGAACAATTACAGACACCCACAGCTGGACAGTGTGTGGAGATTGAGAGACCTTGGCAATCTCACTTCTAAATGGGATATTTCCATCAAATACCTCCCTTTAAGGCTCAGTAACCCTTTGGAACAGGAGATCCAAAGACTGAAAGAGCTATAGGAATTGGGGACACCAAGGAAACTAAGTCTTCTAAACACAACAAGATTGACACATAAGAACTCATTGAGACTGTGGCAACATGCATAGGTTCTGCATGAGTCTGGCCAGGTATAATGCCAGTGCTGAGAGAAGTGGATATAGACAACTACTTGAAAATGTAAAAAAAAATAATCTTTTTCAATGGAGTCTCAATGGTGATACAAGCCACTCTTAAGGTTCTTGCCCTGCAGTAGTTGGCCAACATAAGACAAACTCAGAGACACGTTTAGATGCTCTTTGTCTCATCCTGTTTTGTCACGGCCTTTGTTGTTAACCTCACAGGTCTTCTGCATATATGTTATGGCTTCAGGTTTTGTGTTTTTAGAGGATTCATGTTTGAACCAATATGTGGGTCTCTGTATTTATGTGTTTCTCATACTTTTTATTTGGCTCCCTTTCTTCTGTTTGTTTTGTCATATTCTGTTTTGCTTGTTTTGTTTTTATTCTATTATTGTTATTATTATTATTATTATTATTATTATGATAATGATGTCTGTTTATTTTCTAACAAGAGATAGAAAGAGTGTGGATTCAGATGATGGGAGACTTAGAAAGAATCTTGGAGGAGATTATGGAGGGAAGAAGGAGTGACTAAACCAAATATATTGCATGAAGAAAATCTGTTTTCAATAAAATTAGAAAAAAATGGAGACATTTGAGTGAGGCCAGAAGATACTTAAATAAAAATAAATTGTTAAATACAATTTATTCAGCATGAAAAGTACAAAATTGTGGTATGTTTAGGAATTGCTCTGAAAATATAAAGCAAAAAAAGACCTCATAGAATTATGTTATTCTTTTTTCCTTCTAGGCCTTTCCTGCTATTCCTTTCTTTTTAATTATGATAATCATTTGAACTAGTTTATATCAGAGAATCTATTGTGGAAATATGAGTATTTAAAGAAATACCAGTCATGCTTAATTCAGAATGAATTTAATGCAACTTCAAATCCAGCATTCTTTAAAACAAGCACAGTTAACAACAACAACAGCAACAACAACAAATCAGAGACCCAAATTTAAGTTAAAGACAGTTGCTGTGATGATACACACCTATAATTCTTGCATCCAGGATTCTGAGGCAGGAGGATTTCAAGGATCTTAGGCAGCCTGTATACATGGTGGGATCCCATAAACAACAACAAAAACATATTATAGGGAGTATATGCTCCTTTTCCTCAGTGCTACTTTTTTTTTGTTAAAATCTACTGTTAAATAAATGTGAAAGTTTATTCCTAATAAACTCCAATTCTGCCTAAAAGTCAATCAGCACTTTATTAGTAGAGAAGATCAGAAAGAGCATTGATCAATAGAGACAGTTAATGTTCTAAGCCATAAAACATATGGATAAATGGCAAATATTGGAGAGTGTGGCAATGGGAATAGCTGAAAAGTATTCCAAAGCTGACACCAATGGTCATGGATTGGAGCCACAGTTTGCCCAGAATGTGGGATTGAAAACAGCATGACACCTTAAACATGTGGGTTGGAACCTAACTTGAAACATGATTTGATTTTTCTTCTACCTGAGCAAAAGGCTAGATGTTTTTCAGTGGTCAAGTATGAAAGCGCTAGAAATCATTAAAGAGGAAAAAAAATAGGAAAATTGTGATTCATTTGGGGTAAAATGTCTGAATCATTTTACCTTGGAGGTCCTGTAAAAGCTAGGAGAATAATGGGGAATGAAGTTTAAGTGTGACAATGGATGAGAGGATATATCAGAAGGATCAGATAAGAGTGAAGGATAACACTATGGATAATTGAAAATCTCATATAGAAAACTACTTTTTTATAAAATGTATGTATAGTTATATATATATATATATATATATATATATATATAAATTCAGCTACTTTACATAGTATCTATTCATTCTGGACATGACATGATTGCTGTACTTACCATCTCATAGCAGCTGTAGTTGCTTGCACAAGATCTGCATAATATCAAACCAATTAACATTCTAGCATAGACACTTACATGGCTCAGGAGTCCCAACATGAGGTGCTTTTGGCAGTTGATGACTCCTGAGAGAAGGAGAGTCAGTTTGCTTTATGTTTGTGGTCCCTGGTAGTCCAACAACACTCCAGTGGATGACCCTGTTCAAGTGAATGAATGGG